>APFE031374624.1:227982-251893 GCA_000404065.3 Pinus taeda | reverse complement strand
GGGAAACAGTCCACGGCCTGTGCCAACGTGGCTACTACAGGCAATTTATTAATAAAAGAATGAAAATTTACATAAGCTTCTCTCATGCACGTTGAACCTACAAATGACCCTCCATGCGCTTTAAATAGAATTCATGGACCAATCGGGTGTCAAGCCACGGATCAAGTGTCGGTAATACCGAGGAGAGAATGAACCGTCGGATCACTACATATCGTGACCGTCGGATTGTAAGTTACAAAATGTACAACGGTAAAGAAACACACTTTACCTAAATCTATACCTAACTCTATACTAGACCAAGTTGAACTTAACTATTTCCTATGTGTCGGAATATCCTAACAAATTTTGGGCTTTCGAGATTAGTAATCAATTTGGAAAATTGGAGTAAATTACTAAAATCCCGATAATTCATAATTTGGCTGAAAAATTAAAAATATTAGTAATAACTAACTAGGGGTTAATATTTGAAGTAAATGCGTTATTGAACTAATTTATTTACAAAATGCAATATTGCACATTTTATGCATTTTTAACCCAGGCTAGATAAATGATGAGACTTCAAAGGAGTACCATTTTCAAACCAGTTGACCAAATGAGGTGAAACAAGCGTTAATGAGAAGCTTATGAAAAATCGATTTTAACAAAGAAATCAAAACAAGAATCCAAAGAAAATGAAAAATTAACAAAAGCATAGGATAATCAAAATAAAAAAATCGTAGAAGGTGTTTAGCCAAAAATTTTATAGAAAGGGTCCCGATTAATTGAAGTGAACAAATCAATAATGGGGGGGTTGTGTTTTCACCACAACAATGGCAACACACGGGAGAAGAACCGGTTATCTCTGTTTGATATGAATGTGTTTCCCCAAAATTCAAGTAAAAATAATTAAAGAAGAGAGAATTATGTTTGAAATGTTCGACTAGGTTCATTAGTCTTAATAAAAGCAAGGATCATCTGACTGTAATTTTTCTCAAAATTTCTCATAAATTAAAATATTTCAATACTCTGTATCAATCCTTAATTAGTTGTAGAGATAAAGCAGGGGTCACTTTACAACTTAGCTTATGAAATATACTCATTTATCACAAGTAGAGCCACTGCTGCCAGCAAACATCCATAGTCTCGACAGGGTTACCTTTTAATAATAAATGATTTAGAATCCTATCTATTTAAAAATTATTGATCTAGAGATAAATCCATTTATATATGTTTATTTTCTTTGAATTTTTATTTTTTATTATTCTTAAAAGCCATTGTCCTGGTTTGGTAGCTAGATAGTTGACAATGCCATTCACTGGTTATTATTGGACTGAACAAGTTGGCTCGTGATGAGACCCCTTGTCTTATGATTGTTGGCAATCATAAGCCATTACCCTGGTTTCTTTAGCAGTGTTGATAATGTCAGCCTATTTTTCCCCTATGATCATGGTAAGCAGGCTCATGATGAGACCTCTTATCTTTTAAGTTTTAAATATATTTCTGAATCACACTTTAGAAAAATAAGTCTTTCTGGGACAGGGAGAATCACTGACTCCTTAAGAGTTAAGAATGACAATTTTAGAGTTAAAGGTGCTTTGCTGTAAAGTGTCTTTACTTGGTTAAAAATAACTTTTCTTGATTGATAATAGAACTTTAAAAGATTCTAATAAAATTTTGAAATCTCAAAATAATTACAATTTTGATAATAATAAAAAAAAATTCAGATCTTATGATACTTTGTCAACTTCTCTAAATTGGTAATCTCTTCCTTAAGTATGTCTACCTTTATAATAAGAAAATCAAACTTTATCAAGAGATTTAAGAAAAAGCTAATAGGTGACTATTAACTATTTTTCTCCATGTATGCTGACCATTGTTAGGTAACAAGTAGGCCTTCCATATAAATCATGGCAAAGTCACCAAAATCAAAATTGGAAACTAAAGGAAAAAGAATTCTTATGCTAAAATGAGAAAGAAATCAGCAAACAAAAATAAAAATGAAGAGATTCGAAAATGAAAGGAAAATCCAAGTTTCAAAAGATAAACTCAAACAAGAATGTTTATACCAATGTCTCAACAATATGAAGAAAAATAAAATAATCGTATAACCATTTCTTCTTATGTCGAGATTTAGAAAAATCATACCTTGCAGGGTTGTAAGTGTTTTAGGTTTTTTGGATATCAGTGATGGTAAAATTCAGCCACAATGAAAACTTTTTGTCTGATATCATTCTTATCGTTTCAAAGCATCATCTTAATCATTTTCTAATAAAATGAACGCTTAAAGAAACAAACTAAAGGTTCAGAAACTTCCTGGTGTAGCTGTTTCGATGAAGATTATCGTTGCTTATTGAAATAAAACCAGGAGAAAAGTATATGACTTCGTAAATATGATCCGACCAAGGATTGAAAGCTTTTATGAAGAGTTGCAAAACAGATTTATATATCAGCATAATTTGAAAACAAAAATTGGGTAAATGAATCTTACGATTGGATAATTCATTTTGATCTTACCTGAAATGTATCAATTTCTCCAAAATAGTTGGCTCCTTATTTTAATTAACATTAAAAACATAAAGAAGTCAAACTAACCAAAATCCCGTAACCCAAAATCATTATTTATTTTATTTAAACTAAAACAAGCAGTAAAATGTAAAAATGGAATGCTTAGTGTTCAAGGGAATTGAAATTAAAAGAAATGCATCAGAAATGAGAATTAGAATTTGCAGTAACGAATGTTTCTCAAAATATTATAAGTTTCATATAAGCTCCATGATTTTATAAATTGTTCAGAATCAAGACCAAATCCAAGATAATAAAATTTAAATATGAAAATAGAGAGGTCTTGAATTCCATTTTTAATTATGGAATTATATATTTAAAACTGAAATATATGAGAAGTCAAAATGATTTAAATATACTACAAATTGGTCATTAACTACTTTCTTACCATCGAAGTTCGCTTTTTTAAAATAACATATTGCCATATCGGATGATTCGCATCACATGTTTCTTCACCATGTTTCAAGTTTAATTTGCATACTTCACCTTTGTTGCTATGCCATATATTGATTAAATGTTAATGGCTTAGAAGCATGCATTGAAATCTATCGCATCGGAGATTGCAATGAAAAATTGTCGATAAGAACATGCAATGAGAACATGTGCAATGAAATGAAGCGATCACATCATTAAAGAAATATTATATAGGGGATCGGGGCAAATTTACACTGTGCTTCCCACATCGCACATCGCACATCGCAGAGTCGAAGATGTGATGTGAGCATAAATAAAAATGCGATGAAGTGATTGCGATATCGGCGATTAATGACATGGCTAATCGACGATCGCGATCGGCAATCTTAAGAACATGATGTAACAATTCTTGATACATTGATATGCGATGAAGAGTGGACCTGATAATTTTATGATGAAAATTTAATAACATATCAGATCTGTGACATCAACCCTTTAAAATTATACCCCTACTTTTATTGTAATTGAATGGACGCGATATTTTATAAACTTGATTTGAATTTCATATCAGGTCCGGAATTATGTGGTCATCACAATATCGGTAAAGTCATTTATTGGAGATCAGTGATTTATGATAATGGAAGTATGTTCAATTGTAAACCTCCGATATGCGAAATGTGATATGACATATGAGCGAGGTAATACATCGGAGATCTTTTATGAACAATTTGTTATAAAAAATGCTAAAAGCTACCTTCGATGCAATATTTTGCTACAAATGGTTGTGAAGTGGATGATGTGATATTAGAATGAAATGATTGACGAAGATGAGCAGGATGGTAGTATTGCGAATATGTATTCACCATAGTATCAGTAATATGAAAACCAAATTGAATGATGAATGAAAGAAATATTTAAAAAATGTGCAAATTATAATGCATCACAAATAAAATTTCCCTAAACCTGTTGCAAATTTGAAATGAATTTGCTGCTTACTTCAAATTTTGAAAACAAATAAAAACCTGCAAATAGAACAAAAATAAAAAATAAACTAAGGAAAAGATAAACTAATAATAGATGAAATGAACTTGTAAATTCATACTTCGAAGGAATTTGTCTGTAGATTTTACCTTATGAATCTTCAAATTCTTCCTTCGATTTATCAAAATTTTGACTTTGTTCAAAATCATCTCATCATTTATTCTAAATCCGAGTGTGCAATCAACCTAAATAAAATCTGTCTATTCATGTTCAAGAAATATAAAATTTATCAGAAATAAATATAAAAATAGGCTTCCCTTTTGAATTGAAACAACAATTTATTACCTCTACTTATTCCGAATAACTTGAGAAGAATCTTGTTATAGCAACTGCTCAATAATGCCTTTAGTAAATGAATATGATGCGTATTGCAACATCAAATAATAAACTAAAGATCAGAATGGAATAAAGCCACAATTGTGGAAAAATATCAAAACAGATTTGAATGTGTACACACAGCAGAATGGAAATCCTTAGCAAATTTCAAGGAAGATAATATGAACTTCATATGATTACCGTGAAAGGTTCGACTGACTAATAATGATTGAATTAGAATTAAGCTTATCATAGACAACCATACATTTCATGGGATAATGGGATCATGAAGCTTTTATATCCTCAAAACCTTTACCATATAAATTTCAAAATAAAATCTTAGAAGGAAATCCCGCAATGAAGAAAAGTGGCTTTGAGGCAATCGATGCCAAGTGCAACCTTAACTGAATTTAATCAAGATATTATTCAAAATAGGCAGAGTAGAGGTATTGTTGTAAGAAATTAAAGAAAAAGAAAACAAGAATTAAAACTTTTTGATAGGAATAAAATGTTTCACTGAAAATGTATATGATATGAGAAGGGTTGATTGCTTTGTTTTATTTTTCTCTAAAGAACTGCAGAAAATAAATTAACATTGTAAAACAAACTAACTAAATTAATTCTACTCATATTCTAACCACATACATGAAAATGACTAGGTATAGTCATATTTCCAGTGTAACTATTCTCTCATTTTTATTCCTGCATATATGTACAGTTCAAATGTTAGTAATAAAAATACAAATCTAATTGAACTAACAAAAATAATTATGTAAATAGAATGCACACTTATTGTTAGCAACTTAATTAAAAATATCTTTCTCTTGAACTTTCCTTTTCAAGTGAATACCAATTGGATCATAGAAATCTGGATGGATTTCTATTAAGGATTGGGAAATGTTCAAAGGAAGAGATAATAGGCCAGATTGTGGATATGAGCTTTTAGATTCAAAGGCTTGGAAGAAATTGTCAGTGTTATGTACAAATATTAAGTTATTAACAATTTTCCTTGAAGGAAAACTTTCCAAATTTTTTTCAAATGAGTCAATGAAAAATGAACGCAGATCTGTTAAATACAACTGGAAATTATTAATTAAATTAGATTGCTGGTCAGATTGTAAAAATACATTCTCTTGTTGATATTGCCTTTGAGAAGATAGAAGCTTTTGATAAGAAATGAACATCAATTGACATTGACATGTTAACATCTCTTGATGTTCATGGTAATAATATGAAACTTCAATTTCCCAATAAGGCAATTTATCAATTGAGTGTTTGATAATAAAGTGCTCAATATGGCAGCATAAAGTGTTAAAATTCTGAAAAATAAAATCAAAAAATAAATCTAAATTTAAACAAAATAAGTGAAGAAACAAAAATAAAATGAAATCACTATTCATACAACTAATGTTACAGCACTCCCGGATGCGGGTGAATAGTCAGTTCAAGGGTACGAAGGTGGCGTGGAGGGTGGGCGAGTGGCCACTCACAATCACCAGATGTATCTGCAGGAGGACGGAGACATGGTTTCGCACAATCCTATTAATTGCAGCATTAACGCTGCCCTCCCTTGAACATGATTTATCTACGATGGTGCCTGGTCTGGTCCTCATTCCTGTTTCTCCTCCACGTGCTTTCAGGTTCAACAAGGGGCAGTTCCTTGCTGTTTCTCAAGCACCAACTCCATCCCCTGCTTCCCTTCGGCTCTGGTTCATGGTGTTGACAGTTATTAGCGCGCTCAGTCTTCATTACATTCGGGGTGCTTACCCCTCAATTGTCTCCGTGTCATTCCCTCTCTGTTTGTCAGTCCCGCTCTTCACAAAATTCCAAGAGAACGACTCAGAATGGGGTGCAGACGGGGAAGTTCTCGTGGTCGAGCCTCCCGTCGGCCTTCCTCTACCACATCGGACCCCTCGTCTGACGCTTCAAAGCTCTACTGCAACAGATATCCTACTACAAGAAGTGGCAGGGGCAGGGGTAAAGGGCAAGTCATAGCAGAAGAATGTTCACATCATTCTCACTCGCATACAGCCCAATTCTGCATTCCCTGATCCCTTGGAAACTCATCCTTCATAGTTTCAGTTACAGTCGAGATGTGTGAAGACGATGTGGGTTCGGGGGAGGTTAATCCTGGGGCTCCTCAGGAACATCGGAGGGCAGACCAGAACGTCTTCCAGCGACGAGATTTAGGCGGCTTGCCAACTCTAAATTCAAATGCAAATGCTGACCCAAACGCACCAGCGGGAGGTGACCCTTCTAGTTCCGCGGCCCATCCTTCTGAATCCAAAGATACAGACCAATTTGGGTGTCGAATTGTAGAAGAACAACCATCAACCTCGGATGAAGATTGAACGAGTCTGCGCCTTTGGTTTTTGGTCAGTTGCTGAAGATAGAAGTTCAACCCCCTCTGGATACATAGTTTTTCATGCTTGTAAGCTCGCTGAATCAGGCCTCTGTCATCTCTATATGTCAGTGTCCACTATGAGGGTGGCATTCTCTTATATGTTGGTGTCTGTATATGTTTATGTTTATGTTGGAATCTATCCAAGAGCTAGCTGTTTACAAGTCAGTCCTGGTCACTGTCAGGGTCAGTTTTTGGTCACTATATGGGTTATTTTGGTTACTGTCATGATTCAGAATCTAATGTTTTCAGATACTACAAATCCTGATGTAAGTCAATACGCAGGTTCTCTAGTAAGTATGTCAAGTGTTTTTTGTAAGAATGCTAACTCCATGGCTAGAACTCTCGAGGAATTTGGCTCTCTGTAATAACATTTTTGTATCAATATAGAAGTAGACCAAAAAAAAAAAAAAAAAAAAAAAAAAACCTAATGTTACAGCACAATTGGGATCGTTTTGAAATAAATTTTTTTTTTCACAAGGATTTGCAAGAATTATGGAATTTGAGTAATTTTGAATTCTAACTTGTGAATTAGAAAACGAATTATGATTATGAGTAGGAATGAGAGCTTGATCATGATATGAATCATAAATTGGAATGTTTTCTTGAATGGTGAAATCATGAAGATAATTTGATACTCTAAAATGAGGATAGGTTGGAATAATTTCTAAATTGAAATGTTCCTCATTCACCGATGTTATTTGAATTTTCTCATGAGGATTCTCTTGAGAGGAATAGAAATCAACATCCTCAATGTCAGAGTAATTATTAGAAATGACTTCACAATATTCTCTAAAATTCCCTTCTATCTCATCCAATATATCAAAAAAAGGAGGAATAAAAATTTCATGCTCATTAATGGAAAAAGAATGATCAATTATTGTTTCTCTATCTTGATAAAAATTTATTGGTAATTCATTTAGACCATCCTCTTTATTTTCTGCAAAATCATTAATACCAAGAGATGAAAAATTACCATTATTAAAAATATCAGGATAAAGGGAAAAATGTGAATCTGAAATAATGCAATTAAAAATGTCTCTGTTTGGAATTCTTGTACGTTATGCTGATTGTAAATTTCAGATTCTAAATCATTCCTTTGTGTGCTCATGCTTTCTTGAAGAAGACTGCTTTGGTGTTCTGATTTCGGCATTTTCTCATCATGGAAAAATTCAGAAATTTGTACAGCAGTTTGCATGTTATTATTTACTTTGATTGCTGCTTGCACTTGCCGATTTGTGATCTGATTTTCTAAATTTACCTCAAAGTAGTTTTTAAATTTCAAGGTGGCTTTTTCTCCAAAATTGTTGTTGTTGTCTTCTTGCATTTGATTAGAAACATTTTCCAAGCTTTGTGAAACCACTTCATCACAATTTATTTGGACATTTCTATTAGAATTTTCATTTATATTAGAAGGGGATGGAACAAAGGTTGAATTAATTTCATATGGATTGGGAATGGGAGGAAGAGAACAAATATGTTCAAACCAATCTAGTGATTCTTCTTCCGTAGGTTTATCTTCGACTTTAAATCTTAAACAATTCAAATGAAATCGAATATTAAAATCTTTAATAAACTCATTTTCAAACCTTATTAGATATTCAATTTCTTCACATACATGTTCATAATCATAGCCGTCAAATTTACAAATGAAAATTATAACAAATTGATCCCAGCTGCGATTTGAGGCAACTGGAAGAGTTTTACACAAGTTTCTGGCCTTTGCCACAAATGTGAGAGTAAAAATTCTGCATAAAATGCCTTCATCAATTCCTTGAAAATCATAATTTAAAATATTTTGAATAAATTGAAAGACATTATTAAAAACAAAAGAATTTCTCTTACCATTGAACTTTACTTGAGACAAAAGTCTTACCACTTCAGGTGGAGTATTGGAAGATGCACGTCCATGGATACAACCCCAAATTTGAAGTTTAAGAGGAGTCATCGTAATTAAATAAAGTGTTAATTTGAAAAGACTCCAATAGACAAAAAATCTCAGGCCCTCCTTCTAGCACCAAAAATGTTGATGCTTCGAAAATTGCTACATCAACATCGGGGAAAACCACCCGGTCCGGACCTTAAAGCAACTCCTTTTCCGTTTGGTATGGTGGCTCCGACTAGTTTAACTAGGTCCAGTTACCTTCTCCCTATTGCTATTGGTTTATTATATATCTTTAACTACCAATAGACAGGGATATCAGATCAATTCTTCTTGCTAATCAGGCAAGAGAATGACCCTTAAGCTGATTTGGGTTCAGCTAAGCCACAACTAAAATTTTGCCTCTTTGAGAAGAGAACTTAAAAGAATGTAGAAATTACTCTAAATGCAAGCTTATTCTAAGATGCAAGCAAAAGTAATTAATCTTAATCCTATCTTAATTAGGCAAATACAGATCTAACCCAACTAAGAGCAAGATATTTAAAGTATTGGGATTTTAAATGTCTTGTTTATAATGAATATCAAGTTAATGAAGTAGTTCAATTAATTGATATTATGGATATCAAAACACATCCTATTGAGACCTCTTAATTGAAATAATAAACCAACAACATTCAGGAAGTAGTTCACAAAAATGATATTAATTATTAAATCAGTAAATCCAATAATTGAACAATAATATGTGGAAATAGTTCACAACACATTACCATTCAATAAATCAATTTTATAAGACAGATTTCTGAGTAAAGAGTTACTCAGAAATCAGATTTTAATTCAGAAGAACAGAGATACCTAATAACAACATTGAGACAAATTACCCATATCGAGAAAAGTGCACAAACATGAATAAAATGACACATTTTTGTTATCATAAAAATGAAACTGATATTTGAAACAATAGTATTAAAAAACCAATTTACTGCATCCATTTCTCTGTCCCTAGTCTCCAATAGCTCTTTACATTGCTTGAACTTTGCCTTCCAAACTAAAGCCACAGTAGTGCAAACTTTGCCCATCATGCATAATTCAAGATATAAAGGAAAAATCATCAATAATCCCCAGATATGAGATTTTCTCTCCTATCTCCTACAACTTTAAATTCCCATTACAGAAGTGCTTTTAAAAGTCCAAAATTGCAGAGGAGAGCAGCCCTATATTACATTCTGTCATCTATTATTTATAATATTTGCAAAGAAAAGTTTGTTGAAGATAAATCTGTCAAATTCAATTTTGTTTGCTCAAAAATTCTAATCTTCAATTGCTGGTGCATTCTCATTGACTGATATCCTTTTCTCCATATTTCTTCGCCTATTTTCCTACAAAAAGAAATCAAAATAAATTAAAATGCAATCAATAAAATCAAAATGCCATTTCTGGCATTTAAAACAAATCCAATCAAATTTTATTTAAATAAATAATTGAAAATAAAATATAATCTCTCTATTGATGCCTGGGATGGTGTAATTGGCCAAGGATATTATTGAAAAATGGATCTGTAATTAGAAGGGACTTGGACAAATAAAAATGCAGAAAATAACTCAGAAAATTGATTTTGTTTTAGAAATTCAGAGCTTGATCTTCTGCATAATTTTTGACCCAATTAATAACCAAATCTATTAGTGAAACCTCATCAGAAATGTTCTCATTGATTTTATCTTTCCAATGAGCCATCTTGGGCCTCATTTGGTCAAGTAAAATTCATTCTATGAGCTTCCAAAATTGATGAGTCAAATCTGGCACAAATCTGGAAATTTTTATTGTTGGGCTAAAAATAAGAATTTTAATTAAAAATCTATCCTAAATTAGAATTCTAAGGTTAATTCTAATTTAATTATTAATCATAACTAAATTAATTATTAATCTAACTAATTAAATATAATTAAACTATTTATAATTAATTATATCTAAATAATAATTAAATTTTAATTTAATTAAATTTAATACATTAATTAAATTAATTAATATAAAATTTATTATTTTTAATATTAAATAACTATTTTAATATTAACCTACCACTATCCTAACCTCTTTACTCATACGTATGAGTGAAAGTTCAGAAAAACAAATGAATTATAAACTTTATAACATAAGTTAATGCCCCAAGCCCTTTTAATGATTGGCGATCGGCATTGGGAGATTGGGAGGATTGTTAAACTTGTTTCGTATGAAAGCTCCGATGTGATCGAAGCTTATAATCAGATTTAAGCTTAATACTTCTTTTGGTTAATGAGGTACGACTTAACTTTAAAATCGGAGAATCGGTGGTATGGAGGTCAGGGTGTAACCTTTGTCACATTGGAGAGCTCGGATCTGATCTTTCGATCGGGTAATGAAAAAATTATTTTAATATTAAACCAAATGAACTTGCCATGTGATATGCCTTTTCGCAATCGGTGTTGGGAGGGGTATCGGCAATCGGGAGAATGGATGTATCGGGGGTTTGTTAAACTTGTGATATATGAAAACTCCGATGCGATTAGATCCGATCTCCCGACGCGAAATTTCTTTTTTTATTTATTTTTTATATTTTTATTTTATATCGTTTAGATTTAGTTTTATTTTAATGAATTTAGTATAAAACTACAACTATTTTAATAAAAATAAATAAAAATTAAACTACATCCACTTCAAAATTTTGGGCTTTCGAGATTAGTAATCAATTTGGGAAATTGGAGTAAATTACTAAAATCTCGATAATTCATAATTTGACTGAAAAATGGAAAATATTAGTAATAACTAACTAGGGGTTAATATTTGAAATAAATGTGTTATTGAACTAATTTATTTACAAAATGAAATATTGTACATTTTATGCATTTTTAACCCAGGCTAGATAAATGATGAGACTTCAAAGGAGTACCATTTTCATATCAATTGACCAAATGAGGTGAAACAAACGTCAATGGAAAGCTTATAAAAAATCAATTTTAACAAAAAATTCAAAACAATAATCCAAAGAAAATGAAAAATTAACAAAAGCGTAGGATAAAAAAAAAAATTCCTAGGTGTTTAGCCAAATTTTTTATAGAAAGGGTCCCCATTAATTGAAGTGAACAAATCAATAATGGGGGGGTTGTGTTTTCATCACAACAGGTCCATATACTACTATGCTTCTTTGAATTGGTTGTTCTGCAGGTTAAAGGATCGAAAGGAACTCTACGAGGGTTTGGACCCTGGTTGGATCTATCAGAACGAAGGACCTCAAAGTGCACCTCTCTTCACGTAGTTTGCTTATATTAGTATCATAGATGTGTGGAATGCTTGTTTTTCATTATAGATAACCCCCGCTCTGCTAGGGTATTGACCCAAGACCCCAGGGGACTTTGTCCCTCAACATGGAGAGATCATGAAGGTATTCTTCTTAATTTTTTATTAAAAGAAGAATTTGACAAAGTTTTGCAAGAGTTTCATACAGGTGACTGTGGAGGACACCTTTACTGGATGACCACTACAGATAAAATCCTTAGAGCTGGTTTTTACTAGCCTACCATGTTTGCTGATGTCAAAAAATATGTGACCTCCTGTCACAAGTGCTAAATTTTTTAGGGGAAGAAAATTCTCTTACCTTTACCCCTCAAGCCAATCTCTGTAGAAATACCTTTTCAACAATGGGGTTTAGACCTCATTGGTGAAATTCACCGACCCTCACCCACCCAACATAAGTGGATCCTCATAGCCACAAAATACTTCACAAAATGGATAGAGGCCATACTTTCAAGGCGAGCCACAGACAGTGTTATCATAACCTTCCTTGAGACCAATATTCTATCAAGATTTGGATGTCCAACTAAGCTCATTATTGATAATGCAACAACTTTTAAATCCAAAAGAATGATATATTTCTGCAATAAGTATCATATCACCCTGGGTCATTCTACAACCTATTACCCTCAAGGTAATGGACTGGAAAAATCCTCAAACAAAATCTTGGTAAACATCATCAAGAAGTTACTAAAGGAAAATAAGGAAACTTGGAATAAAAAGCTAGTCAATGCCTTATGGGCAGACATATTGACTACTAAGAAATCAATTGGTACTTCTCCCTATCAACTAATTTATGGAATGGAAGTTGTCTTTCCATCCTCTTTGGGAGTACCAGTAATGAAGATACTTCAAGAATTGCAAGTTGAACCAAATTGTGTCCAAAGAAGAATCAACCAGACTATGCATCTAAAAAAACCAGAGAAGAGGTCTATATCAGGTTTCAAGTTGTGCAGGAAAGGGTTTAAAAGATTTTCGATAAAAGAACCAAAGCTGAAGATTTCTACATTGATGACAAAGTGATAAAGTGGGATTCAAGGAGGAAGACAAAGGTAAACATGGGAAATTTGATTTCCTACGGAAAGGTCCCTATGTCATTTATGCTTACAGAGGAAATAATGCTTCTTCTTGAGAGAAATTAATGGTACAGATGCAGAAGGTGGGCCAGTGAATGGTCGAATGTTAAAACATTACTTTGAACCAAGTTACTAATTTTCATTTCCCATTTGTACATACCTTATTTACAAAGTCTGGTTTGGATTGGATGGTGATATTTGAAGTTGAAGCCCAAAGAGAAGGCCCTAAGCTTCAAAAGATTTCCTATTGTAACTATCAATAATGCAGATGCATAGAAGAACACTTTGCAAGGTAACATCAACAACAAATCAAAGGCTATTGATCTTCATTAGTTCTTGACATTTTACTAGAAAATGCCATCCCCAAGTGGAGCCACTGTTAGGTTCCTATACCAATAGGAGTCATAATTTTGAATGACTAAGGTTAAGCCTTATAATATTGTACATATCTTTCTTTTCTGCAAATGTTTTCCATATTAAAAAAAAAAAAAAATGTAAAGAGGGTATGTCCTAAAAGAAAAATAAAAGGACAAAAAGAATGAGAAGAGGTCAAAAAATGAAAATATATGAACCCCAAAATCCAAAAAGAGACCATGAAAGTGAGCAAGTCTAAATGCCACTACTATTTGCTTTCATGCATAATATTGATTGTGTGCAGCTTGTTATTCATGCAATAATCCATGGTAATCAAAATGTTTAATCTTTATTATATCATGCTTTGAATTTTATGTTTATAGTTAGAGAATAAAATCTGACCAAACAGTTTAATTTTGGTAGATCATTAGATAGGTAGAGAAAATAAAAGGAGCTCATCAATTTAATCTGAGCCCTTGGATGATATAAGGTTAGAAATAGATAGTTTGTTTTATTAAAGAAAGATAGAATAAGGGTTTGCTAGTCTAAATGCACCCAGATAAATGAAGAAAAAGTGTTAGAATAGGTGAATGGGTAAGTAGAAGAAAGGTTTCTAAAGTATAAAGTTAATTAGATCAAAATACATGCATCATGCTTAGACTCATATGTCAATATGTATGATCAATTATAGAAGCAAAAACAAAGGTTTGCAAGTTAATGTTATTAACTCCTCGTCATTCATTTTTCCCCTTACTTACTAATTTCATATCCACAAGTATGCTCTAGCACTTTAAATCCTTCAAGTCAAAGAGGCTCAGAGAATTTCTCTAACTTTTGGTGGGACTGGACCCTCGGCTTAATGACTTAAGGACATCAAGTGATAAAATCCCCTTCATAAAATTCATCTCTCCCTCATTACCCTAATAAAACCCATTTTCCTAAGGATAGAAATCTTTTTCCTAGGAAAAGTGAAACAACTCCATGTTAAAGCTCTTTTCATTCAAAAAACTCACAAAAACATATTATCCTAAGTATCGAGTATATGTAAATAAAGTGCACAAATATTACATTTACAGTTATACTTAAAGATATACCCACTCCGCTCATCACATTTCATATTAATTTTTAATTTAATTATATAAATTCCCAATATACCTATCCCCGTATATTAAATAAATCCCTTAAATAAATATCCCAACTCTTAGTTTTGATAAAAACCATATAGTTTACTCCTTATCCCGACAAAATAAATAAAACCTATCATTAAACCCACCCAATCAACTAAGACCGTGATTAAGTCTTAAATTAATCACAAATAATCAGGGATTAAAGCCTTGGGCCCCCCGAAACCCATGCTCTTATCACCCACGCACCTGCCTCGGCCGACTCTCATCCGATCACCTTCCCTTTCATCCAATGGTCCACAACCATATCGGCCGTGCTCAACTCGCCAAACCACCTAATGTTCATTTGAAATCACCCGCCAAAAAATAACCATTGCTCCATAAAAAGGCTGAGAAGCCCTTTTTCACCTTTTTCACTCGATTTCTCTATGAACCTCTACGAACCAGTGTGATTCCTGCAAACGCTAAATTCATCATTTGAACTCTGAATTCACTCTTGAAGAAAGTATGAGAGACCCCAGTCGACCTTTCAGTCTGTACCAGATCCATTTGAACCTCTACAGTTGTCGTGAACTCCAAATTTGCAAATAATTCACCCAATTCTAGGTATTTCACTACAAATTACCACTCACCCTTTCAAATTTGGAAAATGTTCAGTCTGTGAATTATTTTAATTAAGTAAAATTAAATGAAAAATACTTTAAAATTGAAAACTCGCGGCCAAACCCTCTGAAAAATCCTAGTTGCCATGAAAAAACTCTTAATTAGACCTTTAAAGCCAAATTTAAATCAACAAGAACTAAATTATGGCTGCCCCTGTTGCCTTGGACATTAGACCTTTCACAAATCCCCATTTGGACCTCGACCACTTTCCCTTGGCTGACAAAGATTTGAAAATTAAGGATACATCTACCTAGTCCCTCCTTCTTACAATCCATTGTTCAAGTAGGGATAGATACCTCAACCATGCTGTTGATATTGGCCTTTGGGAGTCAAATTTTCCCAAATACCAGTTCCCACAGGTACATGTTTTCCCTAAAATTTCCCACTAATTCCATGCCTGTTACATTCCCAGCTTGAAAGTTATTATGTCCCCTAACCAAAAGATTTTGTTCACCATTACAGCGGATTCCATTAATGAAATGTTGCAAATCCAACCAAGTCAAAACCTAACCCCACTCTCCATTGGGGATTTGCTAGACCAGTACTCCAAGTTGAGCCTGTCCAGGTTAACCCAAATATTCTAGACATTCATTGTAGAAGAGCGGTATATTCCCAAAGATCCCCCTCCATATGTTTCTGCCATGTTCTCCAAAAGGGGCAAACAAATAATCACCATGATATCATGTGTTCTTGGCTGCACCACAGATGAATTTGTTGATGAACTTGTCCTGGCCTTCATGTCAATTTATGCCCCAGGACAGCATCCTATTGTTTTGTACAATTATGTTGAGTTCATAGCTGAGAGAATGCATGAACATTTCACCAGGATGCACAATGAGAGTGTGTTTAAATACTCATCTGTCCTCTACCATATGTTCCTATACTATCAACCAGACAGATTTTGTTTTGCCCTTCAGAAGTTGGATACCAAAGGCCAGCCCAGGTCTGTGATTTTTTGGACCCCACTATTCCATAAGTTTCAGTCACCATATACCTATTCAGATTTCATAGATTCTTTTTTTCATCTAGTCATTACTATGGTGACAGGAAGCCCTCCACCCAGCATAAGTCCAGAGATCAAAAGGGTCCTTCAGTTCTCCAAACAAAGCAAAGTGGGAGATTAGTACCTTTACCAAAACCACATAGAGATAAGAATTTATGGTTGCCAGCTTGCACCATATAAACTACCCAAATACCTCCCCATGAGGTTATTTGCTCTAGAGTACTAAGTAATGAACTCTGATGAGATAAATTTTGTCTCCGCCAAGAAAAGATCACAATTCAAAGTAAAAAACCAATTAGGCCCCTTCATATACAATCCTAGAGAGGCAAGGGAGGAGGCAAACCAAATTTTGTAGCAAATGAAGTTCCAAAAGAGTTTCATGTGGAGGTATGACCCTCAAGAATTTATGACCATATTGAGAAAGAAGGTCAAGTTGGGACCTTATATTCACCACCCCATACCAGAGATAGAAAAATATCCAAATCATTCTTAGTGGGTGGAATACACTCTTGTAGATAGAGACAATACCAAGGTAGATGTAGAGAATACCTTATGTGAATTAGAAAGACACTTTGATGAGAGCTCATTTCTGCAGGTACCTGAACAACAAAGAGCAACCATGAGCACCCCTCCTATCATGTAGAATCCTCAAAATGAGGAAAGAAATCACAAGAGAAATAGAGAGGGAGCCTCCACTTTAGGCATGGAAACATCCAATGTACAACAGGAAACCAGTCAGAGCAAGAGGCAAAGGCTCAATCCTATTTTAGAGCAGGAAGATACAAAAGGATCAGCAGAAGTAACCAATACTGAGTTTGATAGAAGCAGGGGCACAACTCCATCAGGGGAAACACAGGAGCCTTCCACATCACAGACCTAGATTTTGGAAAGGAAACTAAGAGTAGAAGTGTCCTCATTCAATAGGCCTGTTGATAAGGATAAGGATATAAAAGATAGATATAAAGAGATCAAGATGAGAAATGAGAAACTGGAGGCACAAACTTATGCTCAGTCTCTCAAACTCACACCTACCAATCAGACAAGGTTGATGTCAACTTTTGACACCAAGGAGCGAAAATTACAGATGTCCTTCATAAAACCAACTACACAACAGCCAAGGACATCAACAGACTATAAAAATATTGATTTTGGGGTATTGGCAAGGGATATTCATCCCATTGACAAAATGAAATTGCACAAGCAGGCTAGAGAGATAATATACTCCACCCTCATAGGTAAAGCCATAGCGCTCATCAGTTACAGAATTTATTGAGCAATATCTCAGCTCAATATAAATTAGAGAAGGCCTCCTCACAGGCCAAGGATACTAGAATCAAGTCTTTGGAAGACTTAGTGATTGAATTGGGACATGATCCCAAAGATATCAAAGCAACTGGACAACTGATAAAGAAGAAAAATGATGACATTGTTGCACTGAAAAAACAATTGAAGATACCTCAGCTGCAACATCCCCAAACACAAGAGGTCTTAGAGGGCCAAACCAAACATGAAAAGTCGATGGACTTGGTCCTAAAACTTAATGATCAATTAAAGGAGTCAGAGAAAGAATTGGACACTTTAATCCAATTAAATCAAGTGATATTGCCACTACATCTGCAAATGTCATCCCAACGGTCCCAATAGTAGTCCCTTCAATGCTGGCAGCCTCATTGGCTCCCACATCTCTCATGCCTACAACACAACCAGTTTCAACAGAGTCTACATTAGTTGTAGGTGCATCAGGAGAAGAAGCAACAAAGTTGGTCAAATCCATGGAGGAAATGTCTATTTAGGCTACATAAATGAACAAACTAAAAGAAAAGGTGACAAGCTTGGAAACAGATTACAAGCTTGGAAAAATTATGCACAAGGAAGAAGTGCAGAAATTTTCCAGAATGAATGAAAGATTAAAGGCTATGGAGAAAGATCTAACACTAAAGGAACCTCTTGGGCAGCCAAGGAACTATTATGGGCCAATATCATTGACTCTGTCAATGATATTTGGCAATCCATTCAAGTGTTTTTTGAACAGATAGATCTGATAAAGATAGATACAGAAGCTATCCAAAAAGTCAAGGAAGAAATAGGAGACATGCCTGAAGATGCTACCAGACTTATCCACTTCCTCAACAGTAAAAACAAGTATGAACTTCAGGAATTGGATATAGAGGATAGGACATCAACAATTTTGGAGGTAAGAAGGTCCTTTGCAAGAAAAACTTAATGTTAAACTTGGAGGACAAGTGTCAAAATATGCAAGTAGTTGATAGACTTATGGCCAAGTTTCAAATTTTGAGAGAGAAAGGGTTACCCAATCCCTTGGTCATAAATGACAAGCTCATGACACAACAAGATTATGACAACAAAATCAGAGAGCTATCTAAAGAACAGGCTAGTACATCATCAATAAAGGCATTGCCAACAAGTAAAGTTCTTTACCAGACATTTGAAAACCTATTTTTCCTCCAGCATGAGGTGAAGCACATATTCATCACTAGGCCTACTTTTGCTAAGTACACTGAGGCAGATGAGATATATAGGAAGATGTTGAAAATCAAGTTACTTGATGCTGAGTTATAGGAAAAATTGACTGATTTACTATAGTAAAATGTAGTAAAAAGGTTAATGTATAGTCAGCAGGGTAAAAGGTAAAAGTAGGTAAGCATGATTAAAGAGTATCGGTGTCAAAGTGTATCAGATGAAAGCCAAAAGTGAATGTAGCTTCCAGCATAGAAAACCAAATAGCAAGGTAGCATAAAAGGCTAGAAACCCAACTATAAAGGCTAGCAGCACCAAAATACTAGGGATAGCATGAAGCAATTCAATAGTTGTCTCTACCTTCTAACAAAAAGATATTTTTATTTCCTATATTAAATCTCAAGTTAGTTTGGGATATTTTGTAATAAACTTTTGTATAAATACTTCACAATTTGAAGTATGTAGGGTGGATTCTTAGACATTTCTATAGACTTCTTGATCAAAAGACTATAAAGCTATTGTATCACTGACTAGGCCAGCAGGCTGGATTTATGAATAAAGAAAAGATATTTCACAGGATTCATGTGTTAAGCAAAGTGCAGACTTGTATTTTATCATGTTGTTGTTATCTTTCTTAAATTTTTTCCACAATATTTACTGTATTTTTTAATCTGAATGCTATAACTGAAACAATACCTCAGAATTTGTTTAATTACACTATGTTTTAATAGTTAGGCATTCAATTTTTTTCAACTGATATCTAAGTTAAGGAATTCTTAGTTGCTCCTTAGTTTAGGTTGTATCATTCTAATCCATATCAAAGGATTCTTAATTTCCCTTTCTTTCAATTACTCTCTATTACTTTTTTATATCTCGGTCTTACAATTCTTAATTGCTCTATCACCCTTATTAAAACCATTTCACCCTCCTATTACAAATACCTACACTTTACTCTACTAGCTTGGCCTATGAACATTCCCTTTAGTGATTTGATCCTATCCGGCTACCCTTCTGATGAATCCATAGCCCAATGTCTAAAGACGCCATTCTATCCATCTGTTTTAAGGATCCCACCATCCAATCTTCAATACAATTCAAAAACCCCCTTGAACATTCATAACTAGCCTAAAATCCCAATAAACAAAGCTAAATCACATAGAGAGAGACCTCTCTGAGCCTAGATTGGCTAGAGCCTATGCCCAAAAGTTGGTTGGTGGTTACCTCGGTCATTTTCTTTCTTATAATAACTTCTAGATAAAATTATGAGTGATAACATAGTGGTGACCATACTGGGGACATCAAATCCTCGGTCCTAATAAAGCTTTAAGAAAATTCTAAATCTATATTCTGAGCCTTAAAAGTCATTTGTTAGAAGTTATGTGGAAAAAATCTCACAAAAACAATTAAAAAATTTGAAATTCTGGCTTCCAGGAAAACTCATTTTACTAGGGCTAATCTAGACCCAAACCCTAGACTAGTAGTTGATAATGGTAACCTAATTTCAAGAAAATCCAAAAAAGAAGAAATTTCAGTTAGCCAGATACCATTAGTTAAAGCTAACTCATGTCCTGATGAGTGGTTATTTTTATAATAACTTCCCTTTGATGTGTTATTTGATCTTTCATTATTTAGAACAAAATCTGAAAGTGAAATCAATGAAACTATTCTAGATCCTGATTTTATTGTAGACCTTGAAGTTCAACAGGCCAACAAATCCTTTAATGAATACATTCTGAAATCTCAACAATCATCCATTAATATTGCCACAACCCCTGAGCTTTCTGAACAATTGTCCATTACTTTGAGTTCACCATTGTTCCCTTCAACTTAATCAATAATACCTTTTGAAGTTTATTCTTCACCACCATTTATACCTACACTCCTTCATCAACCTATCATTACCCATTCATCATCTACTAGTCCTAGTTCTTCATCCACTACTGTATCATCTCCAAGTACCTCAACCGCACATCTTAGCCCCTCCCAACCTAGAGCCATGGAAAATAGATACGCTCCTCTTGTTTTACCTGCCCAACTTGGTACTATTCCAGCAGACTAGCAAAGATTTTTTTTTTCAATTTGATGGGACAGGACATTAGATTGCACAACAACATGTCAACAAGATAACAAATTACTTTGAGTTGCACAAGATTGACACAGATAATGTTCAAATAAGACTCTTTGCCTAGACTTTCGTTGGTGATGTTAGGAAATGGTTTAGAACATTGCCTGCTAGTAGTATTGATAGTTTAGATGCATTTAACCAGCAATTTTTGAACATATGGGAAAATAAAAAGAATCCCCTACAAATCCTTTTAGAATATGAGAATATTAGAAGAGGACCTAATGAAACTGTTCAAGATTACTGCACCAGATTCAATAATATATATACCGCCATCCCAATTAATCTTAGACCCCCAACTGACTTAGCATTAATAAAGTTCCCTGATGGTTTTGACATAGATATGGCATACCAACTTAGGGAATGAAAACCCCCAGCATTAGAAGAAATGCAAAGTGTAGCTGTTAGTGTTGAAGCTAATTTGTTAGCTCAAAGGGCTAAAGTCAAAAATGAAAGAAGAGGAATTGCAAAGGGTGAAGCTTCACCCTCTAACATTAAAATAGTTAGTTTAGCCAAAAGTATGGAAAAACTAACGAATAGAATAGAGAACATAGAAAGGAAACCCCA
Organism: Pinus taeda; assembly: GCA_000404065.3. NCBI lineage: Eukaryota > Viridiplantae > Streptophyta > Pinopsida > Pinales > Pinaceae > Pinus > Pinus taeda. Next base: position 230,591 of record APFE031374624.1, on the reverse strand, counting down.
GTGGGATAACCAACAAGTGCCTATAGTTAGAAACCCAAATATTAGAAAAAAACCAAAACTAAAACATTGGGGAAAATGGACTAGATCAGAACATTAGGCCTCCTTTCCAAGAAAATTATGAACAGACATCCCATCCAGAAGATCCAGAATAAAATACACAAATTAACCTAATGGGAGTAAATGATGAGGACACTGCTTTTCTAAACAAAGATGAGCAGGAACTGTATATGTTGCAACAATTACAAGTACAGTCTGGAAAATCATTTGATTACAAAAAAGGATATGATTATGCCATATTTGAAGTACATAAACAATATAATCTAAGAAGCAAAAAGAATTTTGATGTCCTTGACCAAACCAAGAAAACAGTATAAAGTCAACCCAAGAAAATAAAAGAAGCCCCTGTTTCAAAAATCCTCCAAATTCTCCCTAAGGAAAACCCAAAACCTTTTGGCCCACTATTGTAGGCATAACCTCTTATCAACCTTCTTTTGATCTGCCATCCACTTCAATTCCACCTAAGGAACCAGTGGACAAAGCTCAAAACATCAGGTTTGAAAATCCACCTAAGGAGGTCCCCAAAAAGGAAAATAAAACAAGCCTACTCATGTCCCTGCTGTAAAAACTCAAAAACTTCAAACAGAAAAAGTATCTTTGCCATTCAATATGGGAGCATAGATAGCAAAGCTAAAGATTTCAGTTCCTTTAATAGAACTAATCAAGAATGAAACTTACAAATCATAGATAAGCCAAACCTTAAACATTGGTGAAAATGACGATTCAGTCAAAAAATTCTACACAATGAAATGTTTGACTCTGGGGCCTCTCACAACTTAATGCCCAAATGAGTGATGGAGAAATTAAACCTAGACATTACAAGGCCTTACAAAGACTTATTCTCATTTAACTCTAATTAGGTAAAGTGTCTAGGATTGATCAAAGACCTGTGTCTCACTTTAGTCCAATATCCTGACAAAAGCATCCTTATGGATATTGTAGTTGCTGACATCCCACCAAAGTATGGCATGTTGTTATCCAGATCATGGGGAACCAAACTTTAGGGATTCTTACAACTAGATATGTCATATGCAACAATATTTGTTTTTGGACAACCCAAGAAACTATATCGTGAAACCTTAATGAAATATATGGTAAGTGGCCAGGATCGACCTCAAAACTTTCCCATCTACTCCATACACTCAGTGATCTGAATCGGATCCATAAACGACTGGCATGGAACCGTGACTAAAACAGGCCGAACAAATCCTTGAAGAATCCAAACAGCAGTCGAAAACACCCTGAACCAGTGGCCATGGCAGATGGCGTGGAATGACAAGGACCTCAGTCAAAGCACGTTGACCGAGGCCCATGGAGACTATGCAGGAGGTCAAAATAGCCCATAGGAACCCCGGATGGGGAAAAGGAGCTGGTTTTCGATGCAGAAAATAGGGCCGAAATGGTAGAGCTTAAGCGCTTGGTCACGTTGGAAGCTAGGGGACCACGGGCAGAAAAAGGTAAAAAACACCATCGTACGATGGTGGGACCCACGGCGTGGAAACCGACGGTTTGATCGGGACGCCCTTGAATGATAAGTGGTTTTGGAGAAAGCAGAACGATCACAATCAGCGATCGACATGTGGCAGTGGAGGAGAGGGAAAAAATGTTGTGATCGAGTGCTAACGGTTGAGCAAGTCAACCATGCTCGACGTGCAAATGACGTTGGATCTAGAGGAGCCCAGATTGGACGGATGAGATTGCACCTGATAGACAAAGCGGAATTGACAGGGGATTAAGCCGCGATTTAAGAGGATTTGGAATCCGTTGACCGTCACGGTGGAGAAAGGAACAAATCGACAAGCGGGTTGGCGTAGTTCCGATGGAGACACGTGGCTACTTCCTGAGCATTATGCTGGCACCGAACAGGGAATTCCAAGCACACAGGTGAGGCGAATCAACGCAAGAAGGAGAGGAAATGAATAGAGATGGAGGTCGAATGGCTAAAGCCATGAGCAGAGACAGTGAACAAGAGATCAGAAGAGAGATTCAGATCGAAGAGTCCAAGTGACCAGGAGAGACAGTGAACAGTGAACCCTGAGAGGAGGACTGAGCACAGAGAGCAGTAAAGCCAAGAAGAGGAGACAGAGGGCCGAGCTGACCACGGGCAGCATCGAGCACCAAAGAGCTTGAAGAATCAAGCCTTCCCATAGAGGAATCTATCCGGATTCAGCATCACAGTTGGCTCTTTCCACTGTAGACCAAGAGTCACAGAGCTGGTAGGAAGAATAAGAGTCTGTGTACTCCAAGTGGCTTGGGGAATCCAAGAACCACCATGCCAAGCAAAATCTGCTTCAGGAGAACTCATATTGAATCCCTGCATTTTTAGTTCTCTGCTTAAAGACACAATAAAAACAAGGCCACCACTGAACCTGGACCGAAGACGTAGCCCTGGAGAATAGGGTGAACTCCTTATTAAAAACTGTGTGTGTCTTTGTATTGCTTACTGTATTTCTCTATTGTCTTTCCATTTAAAATGTATATGTATTGGCAATCTGATCGATCCGTTGTTTCAATTACACAGAACACACATCGGCACATGAGTCTGTAATACC
>APFE031374624.1:209248-224091 GCA_000404065.3 Pinus taeda | reverse complement strand
TAAGACTTTTAATCCTGCAGTGGTTAACTATCCTACCTATGATAAAGAATTGTATGCCTTAGTTCAGAGTGTGAAAAATTGGAAACATTACTTAATGGGCAAAGAGACAGTAATACACACTGATCATCAGCCACTTCAATATCTACACTCCCAAACTAAGTTGCAACAATCAAGACATTACAGATGGATGGATTTTCTACAACAGTTTCGTTTAGTCATCAGATATAAAAAGTGCATACATAACAAGTTTGTAGACATGTTATCTAGACCCATTATAAATGAATCTACCATACTTAAGCATAATTTTGTGCTGCATGAAAGCTACATAGAACAATATGCTCAGGATATGGACTTCAAAGATGTATATGCAACCTTGAGTCAAGGAAAAAGAGTAGAAGAATTGGACTATCATGTGAAGGACTAACTCTTATATCATTGTGGGGAACTCTGCATTCCAAAAAATGAGAGAGAAAAGATAATTAGGGAAGCACACACTTCTCTGCTATCAGGTCATTTTGGGGTAAGTAAAACAGTTGCACAACTACAAAGGTTCTACGATTGGCCGAGAATGAGTGAGAAAGTTTCTAGATATGTAAAGGGGTGTGCTATGTGTGCTAAAAGCAAGCCCAACAATAGAAAACTAAGCTTATACACTCCCTTTCCAGTTCCTTCTCACCCTTGGGAAAGCATTTCCATGGATTTCGTGGGAGGACTACCTAAATCTAGGAAAGGTCATGACTATCTATATGTTGTTGTGGATAGGTTCAACAAAATGTGTATTTTTTGATACCCTATAGTAAACAGATTACAGCTGAACAAACTGCAAAATTGTTCTTTGAACATGTATGGGTTCATTTTGGGTTACCCACTTCTATTATATCTGATCGAGACACCCGATTTTTGGGGAAGTTTTGGTCAAATCTGTGGGAACTAATGGACACCAAATTAAAGAAAAACACGGCTTTTCATCCACAAACAGATGGCCAGACAAAAGTAGTTAAGGACAGTGATTCAATTACTAAGAGGATATTGCAGCAAACATCCTAAGCTTTGGGATGAGCATTTGTGTTATGTGGAGCATGCTTACAATAGGGCCAAGCACTCTTCTACACAGAGATCTCCTTTTGAGACTTGTTTTGGTTTCATACCAAGGTCTCCTTTGGATTTTGTCTTTGGTAAAGATACCATGGTTGATGGACACAGTGATGTGGACAAGGCAACTAGGTTCATTGAACAGATCCAGGAGATCCACTAGGCAGTACAGGAACAACTGGAAAAGAGCCAGGCCAAGTACAAGTCTAGGCATGATAAGCATCAGATGGAGCATAGTTTTCAAGTTGGAGACCAAGTCTGGCTATATATCAGCAAGGACAGGATGCAAGGTGAAGGTAAGAAGCTAAAACCTATCAGGTATGGACCCTTAAAATTCTTTCCACCTTGATCTGCTAGCTTACATGCACATCTACTTAGTCATGAACACATATTGCTTGAGATTGTTTGAACCTTCAACGGTTGAGGACCCTGAAGAGCAGAGTCAATTGCCTTCTGTTGATGACCTCCTACCGGAATATCTTAATGAGTTGCAGGAAGATACAATGTTGGACAGGGAGGTAAGGACGATGCATAGTGGACAGGTGGAATACCTCAGAATTGGGCTTAAAGGTTCAAAGCCGAGCAATGCAAAGTGGATTGAGATTGGACAAGTGAGACAACAGTTTCCTCACCTAGTTGATGCTTGAAGAAAACCAACTTTTGGTGGTCCAAAAGCTTTCAATTGGGAGGCCATGATCCGAATCAGATCCATAAACAATTGGCATGGAACTGTGACTAAAACAAGCCGAACAAATCCTTGAAAAATCCAAACAGTAGTTGAAAACACCCTGAACCAGTGGCCATGGAAGCCGACATGGAACGATGAGGAACTCGGTCAAAGCACGCTGACCGAGGCCCATGGAGACTGCACAGTAGGTCAAAATAGCCCCTGGGAGCCCCAGATCGGGAAAAGGAGTTGGTTTTCGATGCGCGTTAGCTGGGAAAACAGGGCTGAAATGGTAGAGCTTAAGCGCTTGGTCATGTTGGGAGCCAAGGGACCGTGGACGGAAAAAGGTAAAAAGCGCCAATGTACGACGGTGGGACCCACGGCCTGGAAACCGACGGTTTGATCAGGACGCCCTTGAATGGTAAGTAGTTTTGGAGAAAGTGTAGCGATCACAATCAGCGATCGACACGTGGCAGCGGAGGAGAGAGAAAAATCGTCGTGATCGCGTTCTAACAGTCGAGCAAGTCAACCACACTTGACGTGCGAATGACGTTGGATCTGGAGGAGCCCAAATCGGATGGCTGTGATTGCACCCGATAGATAGAGTGGAATTGACAGGGGATTAAGTCGCGATTTAAGAGGATTTGGAATCCATTGACCGCCACGGTGGAGAAAGCAACGAATCGACAAGCAAGCTAGTGTAGTTCCAATGGAGACACGTGGCTACTTCCTGAGAATTATGCTGACGCCGAACATGGAATTCCAAGCACACAGGCGATAGGTGAATCGACGCAGGAAGGAGATGAAATGAACAGACACAGAGGTCGAATGGCTAAAGCCATGAGAAGAGACAGTGAACGGGAGATTAGAAGAGAGATTCAGATCGAAGAGTCCAAGCGACCAAGAGAGGCAGTGAATAGTGAACCCTGAGAGGAGGACTGAGCACAGAGAGCAGTAAAGCCAAGTAGAGGAGACAGAGGGACGAGCTGACCATGAGCAGCATCGAGCACCAAAGGGCTTGAAGAATCAAGCCTTCCTGTAGAGGAATCTGTCTAGATTGAGCATCACAGTTGGCTCTTTCCACTATAGACCAAGAGTCGCAGAGCTGGTAGGAAGAATAAGAGTCTGTGTACTCCAAGTGGCTTGGGGAATCCAAGAACCACCCTGCCAAGCAAAATCTGCTTCAGGAGAACTCATATTGAGTCCCTGCATTTGTAGTTCTCTGCTTAAAGACATAATAAAAACAAGGCCACCACTGAAGCTGGACCGGAGACGTAGCCCTGGAGAATAGGGTGAATTCCTTACTAAGAACTCTGTGTGTCTTTGTATTGCTTACTGTATTTCTCTGCTATCTTTCCATTTAAAATGTTTGTGTATTGGCAATCTGATCGATCCATTGTTTCAATTACATAGAACACACACCAGCACATGAGTCTGTAATACCTTTGTTTATTAAATTTTTAGTTGAGGTCACTCACAGGGTGATTATCAGATCACTTAGATATAGATTCTTTTATCCTGTATAATGTTGATCAAACACAAGAAAAAAAATTAGAGAGTACTAATACAAAACCAAAAGAAATTGCAGTTTCTACACAAAATGAAACTGACCAGACTACAAAACTGTTCAATGAACAAGATGGTCAAATTGTTGTAAATAAAGAAAAATTTGTTGCACCAGATAGTGAAAATTATGAGCATGAGATATTAAGGCATCTAAAATTTGATGGGTCGGTCAATAGGTTAGGAGAAGGAGCAGGAGTGTGGATATATAATTTGGAAAAGAATCACCTAGAAGGCCATGCATATAGATTGAATTTTAAATGTACCAATAATATGGCCGAGTAAGAAGAATTAATTTTAGGTCTTAAGTTAGTTAGAAATCTAGGAGCTAAAAGAGTTTCTATCATGGGATACTATGAACTAATTATAAAACAGATTGATGCTGTATATATGACAAAGGACCCTAGATTAAGTTGTTATAGGGGAACTACAGTAGAAATACTTAACACTTTCCTAGAAACGAAGCTTGCAGTAATCCCTAGAAAACACAATATGCAAGCCCATAGTTTAGTAATGTTTGCCAGCACCTGCAAATTACCTTTCCAGCCTAACCATTAATACACTGCTGAAGTTAGGCACAGACCTGCAATTCCAGATAATTTGAAGAATTGGTAAATATTTTCTAATGATAAATAGATAAATAACATTTAAATTTCAGAAGAAGAGTTTGTAAATAACAACATAGATATTGATACATCAATAGATCCTGACACTAAGGATGATATAGAGATAAATGAGATAGAAGGTGATGAACTGAATAGACTCAACCCAACTAAATTTACCAAGTTAAATGTAGATAACCTACAAAAAATTGAGATTGATGAAATAATCAATGAAGAAACCGAAGTAATTAATCTCAAAGATAATTTCTTACCAAAGGGATTAACCCCTGTAGAAGATTTATTTGATTCAAATGATGTTCCTAGGAAACCTAAAATGGAGCCTTTAAAGTCTTATATAGAGGAATGTAATATAGGCACCATTGAAAATCCTAAACTAATCAAACTTTCAAAATCATTACCCCCAACTGAAAAGATGAAGTACATTGAATTATTGAAAGAATTTCAGGATGTCTTTGCTTGGAGTTATGAGGACCTCAAATCATATGACACCAACATCATCCAACACACAATTCCTATTAAGGAAAATCAAAAGCCTTTCAAATAGAAACTTAGAAGGATTAATATTGTCTTATTACCTGCAATTGAAAGAGAAATTTAGAGGATGTATGATGCGAAAATAATTACATCAATCATATTTTCTGATTGAGTCTCAAACTTGGTGCTGACTAGAAAAAAACTGGTGAGATCAGGCTCTGTGTGGATCTCAGAAACCTCAACAAAGTGTCACTAAAAGACAATAACCCTCTCCCCAAAATGGACCACAATTTAGAGAGAGTAGTTGGATCAACTAGAATCTCATTGTTGGATGGGTTTTTTGGTTACAATCAAATCTTGGTTCATTATGATGACCAACCCAAAAATTCTTTTACTACTCCTTGGGGCACATTTATGTATGTGAAAATTCCTTTTGGGCTAATGAATGTAGGAGCCACTTTCCATAGGGTTATGGATACAGCCTTTGCAAAATAAATTCATGACTTCCTTGTGAAATATCTAGATTATATTACCGTATTTTCAAAATCTAACAATCAACATTTGGATCATCTAAGACGAGTTTTTATTAAATGCAAGAAATATGGAATCTCCTTGAACCCCAAAAAGTCCTTGTTTGGGTTAGAAGATGGAAAGTTGTTAGGTCACATAATTTCAAAAGATGGTATAAGAATAGACCCTATGAGAATGGAAGCCATCTTGCAAATACAACACCCTAGGAATATTAAAGAGTTAGAAGCTTTGTTAGGAAAAAAAATTTCCTTAGAAGATTTATATCTAATCTAGCAGAATTAATTAGATCACTAAGCAACATGATGAAAAAATAATCCACCATAAAGTGGACTGTTGAGGCTAAAAATCCTTTGAAGACATTAAACTAGCCTTGACTAAAACACCTGTGTTAATCAGTCCTAAATTTGACAGATATTTCATCTTGTTTTCCTTTTATTCTAAGCACACAATTGTTGCAGTTATGTTGCAGAAAAATTACTAGGTCTATGAATAACCCATTGATTTTTTTAGCAAAGCCCTCAGAGATGCCCCCTTCAAATATAATATAATGTAAAAACAATCATTGGCTTTAGTTAAAGCTATTAAGGACTTTAGGGTATACATCTTATATTACATATAGTAGCCTACATTCCTAATTCAGTAGTTAAAGACATCCTAACTCAGGATGGTCCTGATGGAAAGAGGGGAAAGTGGATTGCTACTATTTTAGTGTATGACATAGAAATCAAGCCTACTGAGTTAATCAAGGGCCAAGGTTTAGCCAAGATCATGGCTGAATCGAACTGTCAGGCCTTAGATATAAACTTTATTGCAACAATAGATAATGAAGAGGAGATGGCCACTGCACTAATCAACCATGCCTTTATTGAATCACCTTGGTATGTTGATATTATTTATGTTTTACTAAACTTACAAGCTCCTCCTAAATTATGTAGGACTAAAAGCAGGTTTTTGAAGATGAAATCCTTGAAATTTTGTATATTAGAGAATGCTCTGTTTTGGAGAGATCATGAAGGTATTCTTCTCAATTTCTTATTAAAAGAAGAATCTGACAAAGTTTTGCAAGAGTTTCATGCAAGTGACTATGGTGGACACCTTTATTGGAAGACCACTGTAGATAAAATCCTTAGAGCTGGTTTTTACTGGCCGACCTTGTTTGCTAATGTCAAAAAATATGTGACCTCCTATCACAAGTGCTAAATTTTTTAGGGGAAGAAGAAGCTCTTACCTTTACCACTCAAGCCAATCTCTATAGAAATATCTTTTCAACAATGGGGTTTAGACTTCATTGGTGAAATTTACTCACCCTCATCTTCCCAACACAAGTGGATCCTCACAACCACAGACTACTTCACAAAATGGATAGAGGCCATACCTTCAAGGCAAGCCACAGACATTGTTATCATAACCTTCCTTGAGACTAATATTCTATCAATATTTAGATGTCCAACTAAGCTCATTATTGATAATGCAGTAGCCTTTAAATCCAAAAGAATGATAAATTTCTGCAATAAGTATCATATCACCCTAGGCCATTCTACAACCTATTACCCTCAAGGTAATGGACTGGAAAAATCCTCAAACAAAAGCCTAGTAAACATCATCAAGAAGTTACTAGAGGACAGGAATAAAAAGGTAGTCAATGGCTTATGGGCAGACAAATTGACTACTAAGAAATCAATTGGTACTTCCTCCTATCAACTAGTTTATGGAATGGAAGTTGTCTTTCCATCCTCTTTGGGAGTACTAGTAATGAAGATACTTCAAGAATTGTAGGTTGAACCAAATTGTGTCCAAAGAAGAATCAACCAGCCTATTCATCTACAACAAACCAGAGAAGAGGTCTATATCAGGTCTCAAGTTGTGGAGGAAAGGGTTTTTTGGGCAACGGATCCCCCGTGTAACGGTTTTGGGGCTTAAAGCCCACAATTTCGGGTATTGATGTGGTAAAAGTTCCGCGAAGTGCACAGAGCACAAATTGTAATAGGTCAAGTCAAAGGGTTGTCCACCCAAAAATAATGTATGATAATAAAAAGCGACTCGGCCTACCCGTGGTCCACGGAACAGGGGAATGTATAAATAGAGTGAGGCACTAAGGGTAGAAGGTATCCTTTTGGTTCTGATCTAAGTATTATGGGTTTTTGAATGCAATATTCGATCTGAGTCTGTAAGTTCGAGTTGGGTTTGATAGTGGTTAGAGAAGGGTTTGCAGTTGTGTGTGCAGAGGCTTGGTAGAGCCCATAGATGTGTATGCGGACCCCTGTAGCTGAGTGCATAGGGCAGATTGGGATTGTACTGAAACCAAATATTAATAAAGATAAGTGTTTCTGAATTATTGTGCATCTGGTCGCAGATCTGTATGTTTATCCTTATGTTATGGTTTTATGCATATCTTTAAGATTTATGGTTATGCGCACTGGTGATAACTATTGAATTCTTGATTAAGACTCTAAGAATTAGATCAGATCTATAATATCCACTATAATAATAAGGAATCTAGGAAGTGCATCGTCGCAAAGCTACGCGAGGGCTAGACAATTGTTTTGTGTAGCACGAGTGCACAGATCGATTCGCGACCTCTCCAGACCTCATCAAGACATCCCTAGGGTGTGGAAACCTAGTTCCAGCACCCTCCCATACTACCTCGGGTGAGACTTCGGTCTGGGCTCTGCAGATTGTTGCTGAAAGGGTCGGTAGTGCGGGATTTGTTTCGCTAGAACACTTTCGAACCTGGGTCAGGCCCCAATAACCCAAAAAATGGTTCCATTGCTGACACCGGGATCCGCCTAAGGGATGTCTTACACTGGAACATTGGAACCCTATGAAGAAGGAAATTGAAGATTGGCTGGATCAAAAGCTTCACGAGTTCATGGTACAGGAGAATAAAACCCCGTAGATATCTGAAAAGAGGTGGCTAGATTGCTACGTATATATGGAAATCCATGAGATCTTATTTGCATATTTCTCTTTAGAATTGTATGAGTGGATCGTGAGGCTAGCAGACAGCCAGGGAAGGTGCATGCTATGGGGTAAAATGCGCGGGATGAAAACTACCCTCAAAAGTCTTCCTAGGACCTTTGACAGACTATAAGGTTATCTGCAAAAGCTACCTATTACACACATGTTCATATATCAAACATATATTGACAGGGTATGGAAAAATGTTCACCTTTGATTCTTTCTAGATTCACTTAGGAATCTTCCTGCAGTAAGAAGAACTTCTCCTAACCGGCTCCAAGACGATTCCTGCACAAAAGAACAAAGAAAACTAATCACAACATACACTTCTGACAATTAATGTAAGAATCCGTAACAAACATGTATAAATGTATAACTTATCTACTCAACACAACAAGCATCAGAATGAACAAATAAATGCACAATATCACCGACACTTTGGAGCAGGGAACACAACTGCAGGCCTATATTCAGAATGAAAGATTGATTACAACAACTCGTTGTATCAGCCTTCCTTACCCCTTCTTCCTCTCTCTCTCCTTCTTTGAGCTAGCTCCTTCAATAATATGATAGTTCACAACAGCTTTATGGGCTATCCTTCCAAATGCTCTGATCCCTTTTGCAATGGCCCTCTCGCTGCTTATATAGAAATCGAATTAGGGCTGCCAAGCTCCATCTAGAGATTATTAGGAATAAAACCATGAATCTGCCCTGTTTACAAGCTTTTTCCCATTTGCCTTCATTCTCATAATAGGATTTCTCCAAATATCTTGATTTTTTGAGTTTCCTTGCTTTACTTGCACAAGTTTAGGGATTTAATATCTAGATATTTATGAGCATATTTGTTGGCATAACCTTTTGAACATCACTTAAGTTCGATAACGCTCCCCCTGGTCTAACAACAAGAGTTAGTAGGGTGACTAACACTCCTTTATGCTTGTAAACAAGCTTTATAAAGTAGGTTGTCAGTGTATAGAGGGCGTTAGTGTGGATTCTAGGCCTGCAATTGTGGTCATTGCTTTAGTCATCTTGTCTTTTACCTCTGAGTTGATTAGGAGGCCAATTTTTCCTATAAAAAATGCCCCCTACAGTATGAGATCAGAGGCAGAGACGATGGCCGAAATACTTTATGAAAAACACTGTAATTTGCTATCAAAATATTTGTAGAGAGAGAGAGAAGTTTCGAGAAGCAAGGAAAACCTGATACAACAAAGATACATATATATAAACTTCTAAAATCATGTCCTGAGTTGGGCATCCCATGCTCAGTAGCTATGTCAAAATAACTTTCTCCTCGAAGATATAACAATGCTGGCCACCAATATGGCACAGGGAAAATCTAGTGTCATAATAGATAATCCTGAAATAGCCGTCTCCAAAGAACAATATCGCAACTTAGGAGAGGAAACAAGGTTGAATGATGCAAGCCTCTACCCAAGGTCTTGATTCCCACTTCACTGAACAACATAGATCAATACATGTGATAATATGAGTTGACGTCAAACATGCATGAAATCATCTGATTACCAGCCAATAATGGAGACTGTTAACAGATGCGAGGAAGGCCACTGATAATGGTGATGGTCTCCAAGATGCACAATGAAAACTAATGAGTGTGAAAGATTTTTTGTCGTCAAACACTTGTAGAATCGCTTAACCAAGAGCCAATAATGAAAACCCATGATCAAACACAAGGTAACCTACCACTAATGTCTACAAGCACCAAGGCACTGAATGTGTTTCTAGGTTATCTTCCTAGATAGAGTGTTGAAGTCGATAGGAAGAAACCTATTGAAAGGTAGGAAATGACGCGTCCTACGAAAATCAACATGAAACTGGACAAGGATGATTTTTTTTTGAAGAATCTTTTGAGCTTTTGGGTCTAAACAATGGAGGGCATGATAAAAGGATATGTAGGATTGGTTGATAGAGGAAACAAATGGGAACCCTTGAACAATAGAAGGCACGACAACGGTTTTAACCATACAACACTAGACTTATGAGCACTACAGAGTGTTTAAGATACGGAGATGCAATTACATCAGGGTATATAGCTAAAAAATCATAGGTTGGTAGGGTTCATACTGAGAGGCCATCAAAATGACGGTTTATCTGAGGGAGTTCCATGTTCAAGGGAACAAATACTGCCAAATCACGCTTCCGAATATGGGATACGGTTGTATTGTCCACTTTTCCCCGTCTGATTTTTTAATGAGTCCAGATGGGTAAACTCATCGATCTTTTCATGTTTAGAGAGTCTGAAAAGGATCGCAAAAATAACGACTATGTGCCCTATCTAATTAGTTTAATGAGTCCAGACAGGCAAACTCGTCGATTTTTTCATCTTTTAAGAGTCTGAAAAGTATTGTAAAAAGAACGACTCTATATCTTATCTATGTATTTAAAGAGTCCAGACTAGACAACTCGATGGTATTTTCATATTTAGAGAGTCTGAAAAGATCGTAAAGAGAGACTCCATGGTGGTCCCTTTGTCATAATTGGTAACCGAGTGCGACAAAAGTTTAATAGTATACTTGGATCGGTTACTTTTCTTTATTTAATCTATTGAACCCGGATAAAGAGAAGCCTTTTTCCAATAGATGTCAACCTCATTTTGTTACGAGTACGAGGCGACGGACTAAACTCGTGTTTTGTCGTGACACTTTAATGAGATTAGTAACAAAAACTTGGGATTTTTCATTTTTTTAACGAGCAACAAAAAAGTACTTGAAAGAATGCTCAGATCATCTTTAGCATGTTTAACGAGTAGCAAGACATAGCTCGAGATTTTTTTCAGTTTAAAGAGCGAGAAAAAAGTGCCTAAAAAGGATGCTCCGTTGGTCTTTTTCAGTTTATGAGCTGGAACAAGATCAAAAAAGAGGTGCTCAGAGCATCGTTTGCATATATTTAACGAGTGCAAATGATGAAAAACTCGAGGATGTTTGTATTGTTTAAAGAGCGATAAAATATCCCAAAAAAGTGCTTTACAAAATGTGGTATGGATGTTTAAAGAGTCCTACTGCAATAACTCGGAGATGTTTATATTTTTTAAAGAGTAATAAAATGTCTCCAAAAGTGCTCTGCCATAGTTAGATAGATTTTAACGAGCTTAACGATGAAAATTTGGGGACGTTTGTATTTTTTAAAGAGCAATAAAATATCCCTAACAGTGCTCTATTGCCTAAATTTACACAGTATATGTCTAGTGCAATGCTAGGCATAATACTTCTTTAGGTAGAGCCCATTCCTGGGGCATGATTGTAAGACTTCGAGCGTCGACATAGCCGACAACGCTTGCGCCAAATACTCTACAATGTTGTAGCGTTGGGCGGCACGTGCATATGTGTTGTGCGTTGTGCGTCGAAGTGCCCCCTTGGGGGGTCGAATTACAATGTCCTCAACTAGCCTTTCGATTCACAAATCGTTGGATGGCTATGGGTTTTGACTTGTGGATGGTTCTGTTGCCAGAGTGATAGGAGCTTCATAGGATTTGGCTCTGGTTGTTATTTCTACCGTTTCAAATGTGTAAATTGTAGAACTTCCTTCACCAGCTGAAGGATGTTGCGAACCGTTGCTGCCCCCTGACGTGGGTTGCGGTTGGTTGGCAACGATATTTTGTTGTGGTTGATTAGGAAAAGGATTTCTAAGGATAACATGTGCCTTACCAGAATCTTTCTTAGCAAGGTAATCCGTGCATTCCTGAAGACGCAGACAATGCCAGGTTATGTGTTCTTCAAGATATAGTTTGCATGAATATTCGGTTCCTTTATCCTTTTCTGTATCAACAGGCGCAGCGGCCTTCTGCTTCGGGTTGGGCTGATTAGATGATTGCTCCTCAAAAGGAGCGGTCTTGTTCTTATTCTTCTTGTTCTTGCAACCAGATTTTCGTGTAAACTGCATGGAATTAATTGTGGTGGTAGGAAGAGCAGTCGCTTTGGTAGAGGGGTCCACTGCTAGTTTGGCAATGGAACCACTGAGTTGTTTTACAACGATTTCAAAGGTTGCACCGACAATCCCGTCGGCGTGCGCTCCAGGGTGCTGCTTGGTGGGAGGATTGGGGTTACCAAAATCATAGGGGATAATATCGTAGAGAGTTCCAGACTATGAATATATCAAATCTAAGTGCTTGGCACGACGTATGGATTGGTCGTCTGTGACCGCACCACCTAGAGCGACATCTCTAGCGATTTGTGGGAGTAGCGACTTACAAAACCAGTCTGTTAAGAGAAAATCAGGGATGGGAGCTTTGACTAACCTCCACCTATGTCTCCATTCATGGATATGATCGAATATGTGGGTGGTGGTATCCTAATGAAACGAAGTAAGGATCTTTGTCCCTGTCTCATAACGGATAGGTAACTAAAAGTGCTTTAGGAACTCCATCGCTAAAGCGTCAAAGGTATTTACTGACATGCATGGTAACTCAATATACCACTTTGCAGCATTGCCAGTGAGGGTGTGGGGAAAAAGATGTAACCGGACACTTTCATCCACCATAGAGTTAGAAACACACCAGAGATGGTAGGTGGTAACATGAGTGCCCAGATCCTCCCCTTGTTTTCTGTCAAACTTAGGAATGTCTGTCGGTATTTTATGCAGGATCAGCGACCATTGTAAGTTGTGGTAGATGAGGTCGTTTGTTAACTTGTATAAGTTGGGGATATCCAATGTTGCCAAAAAAGGCAAATTGTTGGGTGCCCCTGACTCGGACCATGGTGATGACGGATGACCTGAGGAGCTCTGTGCTCCTCCCAACATTTGGTTCCCCATGGTGTACATGGGTTGCGTGGTGTAATAGTTGCTTTGCGGTACGGTGTTGTAGATGGGATTGCCATGAGGATTTTGATACTAGCGTATGAAGTTGCCCCCAGTATAAGCAGTGCCCATTTGACTCATATGAGCTTGTGAGTAGGGTGCCCCCATGGTTTGGGTGGGAATCCCTTGTGGATTCCTGACCGACACAGAACTAACCGTATGGCTTTAATTGATAGAGGGAACGCTCATGTCAATCAGTGACTGTCCATGCATGCTTGAGAATGGCGGGGCAACTGTGACATTCCCCGTCGTCATGTGCATATTGGGAACCACCCCAGATGTTTGAATCTGGGGGTTGTAACTGTACATTGGTGGCTGACCTTAGTTTTGGTAAACTGGGACCACGCCCATAGTGCCCCATTGAGTGTTATATGTAGCACTATATGTGGCACTAGTCGAAGGTATGCTTTGTGGCACCATAGGAGTGGAACTTGGCATCTGTTGGGTTCCACCCATAGAGGATGTTATGTGAGTTGTAGTACCTAGGACAAACGGGACTGCGGGGTTCCACATTACCGGCGTTGTGATGACCATCAACTGGGGAAGTTGTAGAGGAACAACAGTGTCTCTATAATTCCACAACCCTTGAGGCACCGACTGGATAGATCGGAAAGTTCCACCTACTGAAGAAGAAAGTATTGGTACTGCGGGAGTAACTATAGGTTCCGACAGATCTGTAATCGGAGTGTTAAAATGAGGAAGAAAACCTTCCGTAAAGAAATCCTCTAGAAAATCAGAATCGTCAGTTGTCCACATAGACCCTGTGTGTGATTTAGGAGACTGATTCCTCAAAGATGAGGAATCCAAGTCAGTGGAACTCGACGGATCCTCCACAATGAGTGGAGGAAGTCCTAACAATCATCTAGATTGACAACGAGGGCCGGCTGTAGCCACAATGACTATTAAGTTTTATCAAATAGATTTTAATGTGATATTCTTTAAAGTATCAAAAACGATAGCACTCAGGTACCTAAAATTAAAAAATACACTAAATATGTCAATCAACAAATAGAGGAAATTACCTCACCTGATAAACACCGATTACTGGAGATGAAACCCAGTTTCTCAATGAGTAACAAATAAGGATGGCCAAATGTATGGTTACGGTTACTTTTGAGCTTCGCTCGAACCTCAGATTGAGGGGCCAAGTACTCTCGTGAAGATGAGCACCCTCCCAAAAACTAAAGAAAAAGTAGGTCCGTCCGTTTTAGGTACCAGGACAGCCTGTCCTAGTCACTTTGTGTAAGTACCTAGAAGGTTTGGCCACTAGAGACACCTCAAATCACAGACATTACTAGGGGGCACATAGTCATAGACATCACACTATGTGGGCAAGATACCCGAGTCCCCAACTCAGCTTCGAAATCCCCGAACGGACCCCCGATACACAGAATGCCCAAAGGAGTTGTAAGAGAAGGTAGGCTACCTTCAATCACAATCCGATGTTGTCTCGTATTTCACTTTGTTGTGAGTGGAGTGGTCTTGGTAATATGAGTGTAGAAGGATTTTTCACTCGTTAACGACAATTTTGATTTTCAACCTTGGGCAGTTGACTCACATGCTTATCCCAAGGTCCTAATCTATCTAATGTTGGTTTGCTCTAAAAAAGAATAACTGATTGATTTTAATGTAAATTTTAGTGTACTTGCTTATTTGTCTTCGGTAGGGGTGTTGACATATGAATATGGTGAGACTCTCGATTCAATAAACCATGCAGAACAATGCTTTGATTTTTATATATATATATATATTAATATATTTTATATATATATATACTATATATTCAATTTCTTATGCAAACAAGTCTTATTCTACACATGTATCATTTCGCATATTCATGAATTCATCAGTGCATCTAAAGCCATTCAACACTTTTCATAACCAAAAGTTTCTTTTCTCAATATTCCCTAACAACTATTGAACCAAAACAAAGCAGGCTACAACTATTTCGATAAAAGGAGATATATAGTTTATCAGCTTTTCTTTCAACAAAAATGACTTTTATGAGAGAAAAACTAAAACATTTTCTTAAAAATAAATTTTAAGACACTAAATTTGTTAGCATGATACTGTTGCAGATCTTTCTTTAGCCCCTAAGACAAGTTCCCCCCCCCCCCCCC
>APFE031374624.1:176530-199197 GCA_000404065.3 Pinus taeda | reverse complement strand
AAAAGATAGATCAACACCTTAGAATTCAGCCTCTTCGAGGGGGAAACCTCCTTTAAATTACATAAATGAACAATTCTTGGATGACTCAAATGACAAAACCTCATTTCTATATATAAGAGTCTAAGGAGTCACAATATAATCTAGCCGACCTAACAATAATAATATAAAGCCACAAAAATAACAATATAGGGATTCTATGGGGCACAATAATAACAATATGGGGGCTATAGGGGCACAAAAATATTAATAAGGGGTATAACTACAATAGTAATGGGGTAATGACTAGTATTATAGGGACCCAACATAGACCACTGTGGAAATACAATAACGAAGCAGAAGCATCACGACACGCAAAAAGGGGCGCTGCACGTGACAGCCACACAAGGGTTTAGTACACCTCAAAAGACCAGGTGGAATTGGCGTGAATGTAGAAGGTGGGCTGCGTGTATGGTTTGGAATTCCCTAGTGATGAACGTGATCTGGGCAGCAAGGACGAAGCGGATTGGGAACCCACCTACAGTGAGGGATGCAGTCGCATGCTATGAAACCACCTCCCCAACTAAGAATAAAAAATGAGAACCCGACGTGGTAGCAAGGAAGGCGACACATTCCGCCAGGCATTTACGATGAAACATTCAGAAAAATATGTGGGATCCTAAAGAGCATTCGTCAGATAAAACAAACCAACTGGAATCTACGCGTACCCGAGGGTTGATGGGCCTATAGGACCATAAGAAAAAAGAGGTGTGCGAAGATGACCCTGTCAATGATCAAACAAGATGAAACCAGGAAGACGGAGAGAATTCCCCCAACCACCACCCCAGTAGTTCAGATGGGACAGGAGGACCTGGATAAAAAAATCTAGCAGTTACAGGAAGCCATTCGGCACGGGAGCTTGAAACTTCACAAACTCGATGAAGAATGGGCACAACTGAGGAGGAAAAGCATCATGTGGATGAAGAAATCATCAAAATGAAACTTGGAGTCGCAAAAATGGACTACGCAAATCTAAGAATAAGGAGACCAGGCCTGGCTGGCCCTACTACTACATTGGAGCGAGCTACGACCCTGCTATCATGGTTGCGCCCACACCTTACTAAACAAGGGAGTGCCCCATACACAGAAGAGCGCAATGCACTACTAGATACATAGATACTTGAAAGGTGCCTGCAACATGGGCTAGCAGGAAAATTGAAACCCTGCACCTGGGGTGCGACCACCTGACTATTTGTAGGAAGCCCAGTCTCAGCACTCCAAGTAGTTGGAAGAGGGCGCGGGACTATGAAAGAGTCTATAAGGGAGTTGCGCGGCTTAGACGTGGTGCGCAAAATCAGTATGAAGCATAGAACGCATCCGCATACAAGGGATTGCACTGCCATGTGGGTAGGATGGAAGGTGACCATTGCAGATATTGTTCATGACAAGATGTCAAATTTAATACACCGAGTGGACGGAGGGCAATTAATACATAGGGTTAGAACTAGGGTTGAAACGATCTACCACCAAAATCGCATTAATGAGCCATGAAAGAGGGGAATGGTCAAATTTGAATTCAAAGAGGCTTATAAAGAATAGGTGGCCCATCACCAAACAACCCTTGGCATGTTTAAATTGAGGTGTTATCAAACGAGCAGGAACCTGATGAACTTGGAAACCGTAAAAGAAAGTTTGTGGTTTGAAGCATTGCCAAAGGATACACAGGAGTATTTAATAAAAATAATGACAACAACTAGGGTAGCTGCCTAGAGTTCTACACCATCGGTAAGCAATACACCAGAAATCCCTAAAACACCCTAGACAGCGAGGCCCAAAAAGGAACCACAGGCAGCAGGACCAGTCTGCATGTGTCTATGAAATCCCCGGTTCGGCAAACTGTCGATGGGAGAGAAAGGTAAAATGGTTAATATTGAAAGCGACGATGAGGAAGAGGACCCTCCAACCTATGTCGAAGAAATGGAACTAGAGGAAGAGATAGAAGAAGACATCCATCCAGTACGTGCCACAACAAAGCTACCCAAGTACATCCCTCAACGGAAAGGGAGGGTAATGGTCCCTAAAGATTTGGACGCTGTGACGAGAACACTCAACACCCTGTTCCTCCCCAAAGGGGTTCTATTTGAAGGTACGACTATAGGCTGCGTGCCCACTATAAAGTTTGAAGACTGGGACCTCGTGGATACTGAGAATTTCTCACATCTAGAAACTAGCGAGCTGATGGAACAAAGCATGGAAGGGGCGGTTACCACTTTGCAGCCACGAGCATGGCTACATGGGGTGGAGGAGGTCAGGCTACTCCACCTCCTATCAATTCCCCACTTCCATCTGCCCCCAATTACGATATTTTTTATCAGACAACTGCTTTTCCTGGTGCATGATGGGTACTTTTGGTTGGAGGAGCCCATTCCCATCACGACGGAGCTCATTCATAGGATTTCTAGACTTCCCTATTCGCGAAAGGACCCCACGGATATTACCAGCCCCTTTGGGAACTTGACGCTCACGGAGGCTATGAAAAAGAAATATAACCTGGAAACGAAGCAGAGGGGGTATGTTATTACTAGTATTCATAAAAAAGGGGTTCGCGTAGCTACCCAGTTATTGGCAGGAAAGGGGATGATTAAATGCAAGGGCAACGAGGTAATAGCCACAATTATCGCGCTAGCCGAGCAATACGCAGAAGGGGTACAGTTCAACTTGGTGCAATTCCTCTGCGACGAGTTTCTAACAAACTATAGGGAGGCCCAAGAACAGGGTAAGAGCTTCCACTACCAATGGTTTCTCTTATCCATCCTGTTGGTTAACGGTGAATTACCTGAGGATAGTCAGTTTCCTTCCCTTGACCAAAACTGGCTAGAGGCAGTAAAATAGGCATTGTTGTGGGCAAAGAAGGATGCTACGCGAATCAAAGAAACCAAGATCTTTTGGGTGCTAATGGAGGCAAGCATATGACTATGGATCAACAAATGGCCATGCCTATCTACCTCAGTATACGATAGTCTGAAGAACTTTGTAGACTTTAAAGAGGATATGCACAATGTATATATCAGGGCACGCAGGGATCCAGAGTAGAAGTGGACCACACTCCCTTTCATCACCATAGATGACATTGTTTTTGCAGTGGTTGATACATGGCCACCGAAATGGCACACACCAAATGTGGTAGTGCACAACGAAATAGAGATCCAAAAGCAAAAGGTTGCTGCCAAGCGGCTAGCCCAGTAGAAATGGAATGAACAACTAGTTGTGGAAGTACGGGCATCTCGAGAAGCCGCGAAGGCCACCATGAAAAAGACTGTAGCAGCCAAGGACACTACGACGCAGGAAGAAAGACACCCGAACATAACAACAGAATAGGGGACAGATGCGACAATGGAAGGCGCAGACCTAAGCACCACCTCGACACCATTGAAACGACCGCGCATCCCAGAACGCACTAGGCCATTGAAGAAGACCAAGGCTTCCAAGTTGTAGGGGGAGCCTATTACACTGACCAAGGGTGACCCATGTGACATCGGTGATACAGTTCGTAAAGTCACCAATGAGGCGCTCGACGAGGCAATGACATAGTAGCAGACTATGTTGGGGGCACTCAAGATGCAACTACAACAACTTCAAGCATGGCCCCCACAGCCAAGAGTGGTAGCTGCCTATGGAGCTACGGGTACGACAACAACTGAGCAGTTGTTGCAAGCCAAAATGGCTAATACTATTGCACTCCCGATAGGAGCATTGACAGTAGACAACGCCGAGGACAGAGCCATGGTAGGTGGGCTCACGGGACTTGGATTAAACTTAGCTGCCCTCCCATGAGAAATCTTATACCAGCTACATGATGGCACAATGATAAAGCTCCGCGCTAGGGAAGGACGTGCAATACAGATGCTTAGTGAACAACAAATTAACATCGATCAGTTGAGCCTCCAACGTGATGAAGCAGTAGCACAGACTCGACAGTTGGAGGAAATTGTTGAGGAAGCATGTTGTCGTACCCCTGAGCTCGAGATTGCAGTAGATTTACCTGTAGGCATACGGATCCACAAGTTTGCCAGTGGGTTCCGTGAAGCGAAGGAGGACACAATGAGTATCCCGTTGGACCTCAGCTTGCAGATCGTAGAGCTGAGACTCAAGGCACAACCCTCTACACCACCAAACGTTAGAGAGCAGTGGCAACACACCATCCAATCCGGGTGGGAAGCAATAGCACGTGCCATACAGGAGTGCATTGGCTTGTTAGATCAGTCACTTATCATGGTCACTTCACTACAGGAAGACTCAACATTACGGTGGTTAGACACAGAAGCACAAGAGTTGCAGTAAGCCTATGATAATGTTCGGGGGACTACGTAGATGGTTGCCATTACTCAGTGATTGGCCAAGATGAGGGAGGCCCAGGCTCTTAAGGTGCAAGTCAATGTCGCTCGCCAGAAATAAGCAATGCTTAAAGAACGCATCCAGTTTTAGATTAATGAGGCATTCACGATCACCGCCAACATCGAGGGAAAGCTAGCACACATGTAGGCAGTATACGAACTCAGATAAGAAAGTGAGACTAACAATGATGCATCGGAGGCTCGCGCACAACGAGCATAGCAGATGGTAGAAGAATATGTTGTAGAGGTAAGAGAAGCATAGAAGTTGCTAGATGACCTCCGTGCGAAGATCACTGCACTAGCCGAGTGACTCAGGATGAGTCACGATGATTGTGTTGGGGGACTGTTGGGTAGCGGATCCCCCACATAATAGTTTTGGGGCTTAAAGCCCACAATTTTGGGTATTGATGTGGTAAAAGTTTTGCGAAGTGTGCGAAACACGAATTGTAATAGGTCAAGTCAAAGGGTTGTCCACCCGAAAATAATGTAAGATAATAAAAGCAAGTCGGCCTGCCCGTGGTCCGCGGACTAGGGGAATGTATAAATAGAGCGAGGCTCTAAGGGTAGAAGGTATCTTTTTGGTTTTGATCTGAGTATTCTGGGTTTTTTAATGCAATATTCGATCTCAGTCTGTAAGTCCGAGTCGGGGTTGATAGTCATTAGAGAAGGCTTTGCAGTTGTGTACACAGAGGCCTGGTAGATTCCACAACTGTGTGTGCGGACCCTGCAACTGAGTGCGCTGGGCAAATTGGGATTGTACTGAAATCAAAGTTTAATAAAGATAATTGTTTTTGAATTATTGTGCATCTGGTCGCAGATCTGTATGTTTATTCTTATGTTATGGTTTTATGCATATCTTTAATTTTTATGGTTATGCATGCTGGTTATAGCTATTGAATGCTTGATTAAGACTTTAAGAATTAGATCAGATCTATAATATCCACTATAATAATAAGGAACCTAGGAAGTGCCTCGTCGCAGAGCTAAACAAGGGCCGAACAACTGTACCGCGTAGCGCGAGTACGCAGATCGGTTCGCGACCTCTCCATACATCATTAAGACATCCCTAGGGTGTGGAAACCTAGTTCGAACACCCTCCCATACTACCTAGGGTGAGACTTCAGTCCACGCTCCGTGGATTGTTGCCAAAAGGGCTGGTAGTGCGAGATTTGTTTGGCTAAAACACTTTCAAACCTGGGTTAGGCCCCAATAAGCCAACAGGGTTAAAAATATTTTTGATAAAAGAACCAAGGCCAAAGATTTCTACATTGGTGACAAACTGCTCAAGTGGGATTCAAGGAGGGAAGACAAAGGTAAACATGGGAAATTTGATTTCCTATGGAAAGGTCCCTATGTCATTTATGCTTATAGAGGAAATAATGATTTCTTCTTGAGAGAAATTAATGGTACAGATGCAGAAGGTGAGCCAGTGAATGGTTGAATGCTAAAACATTACTCTGAACCAAGTTACTGATTTTCATTTCCCATTTATACATACCTTATTTACAAAGTCTAGTTTGGATTGGCAGGTGATCTTTGAAGTTGAAGCCTGAAGAGAAGACCCTAAGATTTAAAAAATTTACTATCATAAGTATCAATAATGCAGATGCATAGAAGAACACTTTGCAAGGTAACATCAACAACAATTCTAATGAGCCTCATAAATGGGTAATTATATGGGCTCATTTTACCTCCTAACCTAGTCAAATCAACCATTCTCTTAGCTTTTTGTATGATTTTCTGATTATATTTATGCTTATAGAGTGAGTTGAATTAGTTATTGAATTGGTTATAGTTAATGAGTTGAATGATTTTCTGTTTCTTTGTAGCAGATCTCTTCCAGCAGTAGGCCATATTATCAGCAATTACACCCTCCATCTAATCCATGCCCTATAGGTCTCCCAAATCTCACATCAATTCTGCCCTAGTTTCTTGCATTTTTCCATAGAAATTCTTCCTCTCTCCTTGAGCAAACCCAATCATCTTTTTCTCTCTTGGTGATTCATGGTAGACCTTCGGTACCTTAACACTTCATTCCAACCTTCATCCACCTTTTTCACCCACTATCACGCCCTCAAAACAGTGGAAACTACTCTCGGCCTCCTCCTGTAGGCCTCTTGTAGATTCCTTATTTTCCTCCAGTAGATTTCCTGTGTCCTCCTGTAGATTTTCTTGTAGGATTTCTTTTCAAGTCCGAGTGTGGGAAAAGCCTCCAGAAGGCCACCTGAGACCTCCTAAGACCCATCCACACCATCCTACATCCTCTCAAGTCCCAAAACCACCCTTCAACACCACCTATTCGTTGCCACATTCACACACAATAAATTACATGCATGTCAATTTCACCTAAATTACATAAAAAATCCAAAAATATGTCTTTTGCTTATTTACTTCCAGAAATAGCATAGTTAGATGTAGTTTACTTCCTTGAATAGGTAATGGAATTCCTTTCATGGTTTTCATAGCACTTTTGCAAAATTAGAATTAGTTGATTAATTAGGGTTCACTAGGTTTTCTTTACACTTCAGTCTTTCTCCTTTCTACAGTTAGAATAACATCTATCTTTCTTTCCTTTCATCACATAGAGAGCTTCTTCTAGGATCCATAGAAGTTGGCTCAAGCTCCTAGTGATCTCGTGCTGGCTGACCAAGTGACAACCTACAGTGAGAACTAGTACTTGTGCATATAGCACTGACACTTCCAAGTTTTTTACAAACTACTGCGTTGATAAGAGTAAAGTAGGCAGCCCAGGAGTTGTAGCATTATTGTTGCAATACTGGTGCTAACCACTTTTTGGCGCCGTTGCCAGGGAAGCGTTAGAGTATTCTGTTATTACTTCTTTCTTCTATTTTCTATTGCAACATTCTGCTAATAGTTTATTTCAGCAAAAGTAGACTAGTCCTTTCTTTTCCTTCGGTTTTGCATTTCATTGCTTTCCTTTTCAATTCTACAAATTTCATTTCAGCAAAAGTAGACTAGTCATTCATTTTCCTTTAGTTCTGCATTTCCATGCTTTCCTCTTCAATTCTGCAAATTTCATTTTAGCAAGTTCATTTCAGTTAGTTGCAATTTGTTTTGCTCAATCACAATTTCAGTTTCTACAGGTATTGTTAGTGTGGGGAAAAAGAAACAAAAACCAACCAAAAAAGATTTCCTTTCATGCCTTGTAGGAATTGAGATAACTTAGGAAATTTTTTTCCCAACACCCCCACTGCTTCACACAACCAGTCTTCTCTCTTCTTCAGCGGCTGCGATCAAGAAGAACCCTTAGATGAATAGGAAGACATATTTGAAGAACCTATAGGGGAAGAAGAAGAAGAAAACATTCCTCTGGAGCCAATGGCTGAAAATAGAAATGCTAGGGGAAATGGAGAAAGAATAGAGGGTACCTTTCCCATTCGGGAGACCAATGGGGACACCAAAATGAAAAATATAAGTCCTTCAGCCCTCTTGGTGGACAGATTAGTTGAGGCCACTTGGGCCTACAACACAACATGGAAGACCACCACAGGGTTCAGACCCTATGAACTGGTCTATGGGAAGAAGGCTTTGTTATCAATATAATTTGAGTTCAATACACTAAGGATGGCAAATCAGCTGGACCTAGACCTCAGCCATGCATAGAAGGAGATATTACTTCAACTCAATGGATTGGATGAATACAGATTGCAAACCCTTCTCCATACAGATGTAGTTCAACTTCAAAGAAAGATATGGAATGACAAAAATATCAAGGAGAAGAAATTCCAAGAGGGAGATTGGGCACTACTCTATGATTCAAGATATAAAGATTTCAAAGGCAAGCTGAGGACAAGTTGGTTGGGACCCTACACTGTGGAGAAATGTAATGACAATGGTTCAGTTCCGATTAGAACCATTGATGATGAAGCCATCCCCATGCTTGTGAATAGACATCGGTTGAAAGTCTACAACAAACCCCTCTCCAAGCGAGAGTTTATTCAAGGTCTGAATAAAATAGTGATGGTAGTGGAACAGGTCTTAGCTTCCACTTCACCCACTCACTGAAGAAAAAATAAAAAATAATAAGGACTCAAGTGAAAACCTCCATGAGGCGCTTGAGTCCCACCATTGGGTTGAAAACCTCTTCTGAGGCGGCCCAATGATGTTTAAAAAAAAAAGAAGAAAAAAGAATAAGATCCCTAGGTGAAAACCTCCCTTTGAGGCACCCAGGGCAAGCAATTAGGGTGAAAACCTCTCTGAGGCGCCCTAGTTGTTTTTCAAAAAACAAAAAAAACAAAAACAAAAAGAAAGAGAGAAAAGAAATGAATTTTTGTTGCATTGCAGGTTTGCAAGAGGACTACAAAGAGCAAAAGAAGGTGCCAAGGGGACCCTGACATTCACACCAGCACCCATCTCACCTTCTCCACACCTTCCTCCATCATATTTGGCATTTATTTCACCCCATTGTACCACTTTTTCAAAAACTATGTTTTGTACAGGAGGCTTTGTGTTTTCTACAGGAGGCTCCTGTAGGAATTACAGAGAGCCAGAAGTGGCTATAGAAGGTAGTTTGAGGGACAAAGAAGCTTCATGTAGGACCTATAATCCATCCTACAATCTTCAAACCTCCTTGCCATCATTTCCAAGCCTGCATCACACCCCAAGTATCATTTTTATTCCTGTCCAAGAAAAACACAGAAAAACAATTTTTCAATAAAAGAAAAAAAAATAAGAGAGGAAGCAACACCTTCCAAGCCTACCTCCTACCTCTCCATCTTTATCTACACCTCTGGCCTCATCCTCAAAGCTCCAAGCATAGAAAGAAGCTGAAGTTTCAAGGGGAGAAGCAGCTATAGGAGCTCCTGCATGAATTCTTGTAGCAGTTGATCCCATCAAAACCTAACACTAGCAGTAGGAGAATGCACACATGAAGGTTGAGAAGGCACCTGAAGCTCAGACCTAGTCAGAGAAGATCCTGCACAAGACACAACCACACGTCAGCAAGCAGATAGCATGCATCAAAAGAAATAAAGGCATGCAGTAGAGAGAGCCACAACACCTCACAACAAATACATTTGGATCATAGGTAAGTAACTAAATCGCTCCTCTGTTTGCATTTGTGTAATTAGAAGTCATGCAAAAGAAATGAGATGGTTGAGGTTGAATGAGGGAAAGGTGGCTAGTTAACTTGGCCGCCTTTATCTAGCTAACTCCACTAATCTGAGATGTCACCCACACGTGCGCACAGTCAACTCTAGCCCAAGATGCCAAGAACAGGTAGTGGAAGTGTGAACTCTGATGCAATGATGGGAGATGATTACGAGGAAAAGCCATGACGGCAAGGTAGGTGAGGACCAACGGTCTGAATATGGCCAACGTATACCTTGTCATCTCACCCCTCATCACCGGAAATATCCATAAAGGGTAATAAGTACTCCTCTCCGAGCATTATCACCACCTTTTCCTTCATTCTCTCCTCATAACTCAGCTACAGCAGTCTCCTTGTGCCCCCTCAGCCTCGTAACCATCGTCCTCCATTGATCTCTCCTGTATTCCTACTCTCATAGTTTTCTACAGAAGCGCCTATAGGAATTCTAGTGAGCTGTTTTGAAGGGAGAAAACATGAGTTTTAGCACGATTTTCGGTCTGAAGAGGTAGGGTACATGCATGCCCCTATTGAATATCAATATATGCAAGAAGTGGTTTCAATTTGAGGAGGAAATAAAGTCTTTAGGAGAGGACAAATACAAAAATAAATATGCTTATTTGAATAAAAAAAAAAAACAGTCTCCTATGTTTCTCTATTCTTCTCAAAATTTGTTGTCTCCATCTCCACATTTGGTTTCCCCAAAGAGTATAAACAAAATGACAGGAGGGTTTATGAGAAAGGAGCCCACTAAATCCACTAGGCTCCATGCACATCCACAAGTGGTGGACATCTTCACAAGGGCAAATTGGATGAATTTATTTGAGAAATTTCAAGGGTTTGATGAGGAAATTGCCCAAGAGTTGGCTCTCTCTCTGATACCCCACACAATAACTCATGCCACTATCACCTTTAGAGGTATTTCCATGGAGATAACCCCTGAATTTATTAGTAGGGTCACTACCCTTCCTCTTGGGCTGCCTTGGAGTAAGGATGAGAAACCAATTGGCCAGGCTGCTAAGAAAAACATTTTTCAAAACAATGAAACCCCTGTAGAGGATAAAAATGGCATTAGAAGGGCTAGCATACCATATCCTAGGGATGAGGTTAGTTATCAAATAATAAAATACATTTCTTGTGAGGGAGGTACAACATTGTCTATGGTTATCACTTTAGAATCCTCCATGAATTGAGGTATGGCATGGTGTTGGGTAGCAGAAGTCCCACGTACCAGTGATGGGGCACAAAGCCTGAAATTTTGGGTAAAGATAGGGTAAATACTCCGTAGGATGCGTGGAGTGCGAAATGCAATAGGTTGAGTTGAAGGGTAGTCCACCCAAAAATATTGAAATAAATGTAAGTTGAGTCGGCCCACCCATGGATCGCGGGCCTGGGAAATGTATAAATAGAGCGAGGCTTTATGGGTAGAGGTAGCTAAGTTTTGGTATGATTTTGGATCTGAAATGTAATGGGTTTTTTAGGAGAATAGTTTGAAAGCGTCTTTAAGTCCGAGTCGAGGGTTTGAGGTAGAGGATATAGGCTCTACAACTGTGTGCGCAAAGGCCTGGAAGAGTCCACAGCTGTGTGTGCGGACCCCTGCAGCTGAGTGCACATGGCGGATTTGGATGTATTGGTGAAGAAAGTGAATAAAGATAAGTTGCTTATGTAATTCTATGTTAAATCTAGATTATCACTTGTTATATGGTTGATATGATTGTTTAATCTATGCGCATGCTTACAATTTGAATACATGTGAATATGGGATTGATCTAAGTACGCGAACTGGTTAAATCTGTTAAATGTTTGTTTAAAGACCCTGCTAAGTAGATTTTATTTACAATACTTCACCCCATAGATTAGATTTGTAAATGGCGCGCTAATAGAAAGTAAGAGTTATTATGGATTTGCACGAATACAGAGTAGCGCAAAGCTACAAAACAGTGCGTGAAACCTCCAAACCACATATAGACATCCCAATGGTGCGGAAACCTGGTTCCAACACCCCCCCTGCTACCTTGGGTGAGACCTCAATCTGCGCTCCGTGGGCTGCTACCAAAAGGGCAGGTAGCTACGGGATTTGTTTGGCTAAGTAATCCTTTCGAACCTGGGTTAGGCCCATATAAGCCAACAAATGGTTCCGTTGCTGGGACCGGGATCTGCCTAAGGGGTGTCTAATGTGGGGACACTAGAATCCTACAAAGAAAGAGCTTGAAGAGTGGTGGGATCTGAAGCTTCACGGGTTTGAACTTCAGGAAAATAGGAACTTGCAGATATCAGAGGAAGTTTGGTTGGACCACTATATATTCACAGATTTCCACGAGATTTTCTTCGCAACATTTCCTATAGAAGTGTATCAGTGGATCGCGAAATTAGCTGATAGCATGGGAAGGTGTATATTAGATCAGCCTATTGTGTGGACCCTAGAACTGGTGCGTAGGCTAGAAGCCATCGAAGATAAACTCGCATGCACAGTAGATCACTGGTTGGATCGAATCATAGGAGGGTTTATCACTGAATTCACGATAGATACAACTGTGAGTTATAGTGAACTGGAAAGACGATTTCTCCAAGGATCGCAGGGTAA
Organism: Pinus taeda; assembly: GCA_000404065.3. Taxonomy (NCBI): domain Eukaryota; kingdom Viridiplantae; phylum Streptophyta; class Pinopsida; order Pinales; family Pinaceae; genus Pinus; species Pinus taeda. Next base: position 187,136 of record APFE031374624.1, on the reverse strand, counting down.
GTATATCAAATCATTGAATACTTGGATTAAGATGTTGTTGTGTGAAAAATAGATTATGCACATATATTGATGTCTACAGTAACGCGTAGCAAAAGAGGCTATCGAGGAACGGGAGGGGTAGAGAACAATCCTCTGATTTCTATCTCACGGGAGAGCAAGGAGGATCTCGTGAGGTTCTCACCAGGAAGTGGGGTCCGATTGATTAAGGAGCACCTCACACTGATACTACCCCTGTCCACACCGCCATCCGCGTCACCTACGTCAAAACCATCCACACCGACACCAACCCCACCTTCCACACCGCCAAAAGTTAGGATGGTGAGCGCAGTACAGTTGCAGATATTCAAAGGTGTAGGAAATGAGGATCCATGCCAGTTCTGGTTTGTGATAAGATCGATATGGGGCGCTCAGGGCATCACAGATGATATCATCAAGAAGGCTACCTTAGTTAGCATGCTGCAGGACCGCATATTGACCTGGTACATGAAATACTCAAGTGATCATCCGACTAAAGGAATAATAGCAATCCAGGAGGCGCTAAATAAGGAATTTGGTCGACCAAAGTTGGAAGCACTGTCGGTTATTGGGTTCAAAGAAATAACAACGTTGCCTGGAGAAACTTCATGGGATCTGGATCAAAGGTTAAAGAGTACCATCCGCGAGGCAAATATAACATTGTCGGATGCGCAGCAATACGCTTGGTTTGTCGCATCATTAACACCACATCTAAGAATGGATTTGTCACAACAAAAGATCTCAACCCAGGCTGAAGCATTGAAGATAGTAATGAGGTTGCACAAAACCCCCATCCATGATCCAGGGTTGGGAGTACAACAAATCCAAGTGCAAATTCAAAACCTATGTCTAGAAATGCGAAGCTTAAAACAAGGGCAGGTGCCTCAGCCAGAAGTACAGGAAGGGGTGTGGTGTATCAAGTGTAAGGGATAAGGCCATGATAAGGACCATCGTATGATCTTCGTGGACTATGGCACAACGAGGGGACCAATACTGTTGCAACCAGAGGTACAAGTTGGGCCAAGCACGGTGGCCGCCCTCTAGTGCGCAATCTATCAGGTGGGAGGGAAGCACGCCATGGATAATTGTCATCTATTGTAGAATGTAAGACAACCCCCCCCCTCAATAGTTATTTTGTAACTTTTGTAGGACAGTGGGTCACGATGAAAGAAATTGCCGTAGTTATGAGATGTTGATGGATCAACCACCTATGTATAGGATGCAAATGGAGACGCGTGGGTAGGAGTCAGCCATACCATTCGTGCGAGGGGGATTCCAAGGACGAGGAAGGGGCCGCAGAGGAATGGGACCTGGATGGAGACGAGGACAATTAATCTGCTATAATTGTGGAGGACTAGGACATTACGCGAGGGACTGCACGAACCCAACTAAAGCCTGTTGCCCGTCCTACTACCAATTTTATCATGACGCAGTCGATTACCCCACACTGATTGCTCAAATGAGGGAAAAGGGGGTGCTTCTAGCCAACGCCACTCAGAACGTCCAAATGATGAAGGTTGAACCACGCGCAAATGACCCTAACGTAAATATGATGCTCATAAGTGGCGTAGATACAGGAGAAGATAAGGGGAAGAAGTCAGAAGAGGATACGTGGGTCCGTAAGGCTCCTGCAAAACAACCATAATTTGATTTGGCACGAGCAAGGGAAACCTTTATAGAAGCTAAAAATAATTTCACAGAAGCATCTACTTCGAATAGTAAGGAGAAACTGGGACCGGAAAAAGATACTTCATTGATAACCACCTTCTTAGAAACATGTATGAAGATACTCAGGGATGCTAAAACGGTGAAAGGGCTACAAGAGCCAATAACTAGATGCACAGGGGCGGACGAACCACGCATGGTCCGGAAGTTAGGAAAACATGCTTTGCGCACCAGCCAAGAAATGCAACTAACTGTCTAGATTGGAGACTATGAGATGGACCAGGTTGTTTTAGATTTGGGCTCCGACGCAAATGTCCTACCAAAACAGACTTGGGAATGCATGGGAAGGCCTACGCTGCAATGGTCCCCAATCCAATTGCAGATGACTAACCAACAAAATATTCTGCCTATGGGAAGACTACAAGGGGTTACTGTGGACATCGATGGCGCTAGCATGCAAACGGATTTTGAATTCATCGAAATTGTGGATGATAGTAACCCCTATCCGGCATTGTTAGGGATAGATTGGGCAACAGATATGAATGGAATCATCAACCTCAAGAAACGGAAAATGATCTTCGAAAATAAATCTCTTCATGTAGTGATTTCGTTGGATCCAGTTGAAGGGGTGCACTATACTAAGCTTGTGCGTGATGAAAACAGTGATGGGGAGTTGGACTATATCTACCAGATCACTGCGTGCAATCAAGATAGGGTGAATCCAACAACGAATAGTTGACTCTCATGGGACCACAATAGCTCTTGCACGTCAGACTCAGATGAAGAGGTTGAACGATGGCAAAACCAACTGCATGAAGTAACCACATTAAATTGTAACAAGATGGTCACAGTAGGAGCCGTGGAGCTGCCAGCTGAGGATATTTTTGTAGAAGTCGAAGAACCAGTTGACTCGATGAAGTCGAAACCAAATCTACCGGAAGTATCTGTGGTGGCATCCCACGCAACCATGGCTTGAAGAAAAAGTGTAGTCTCGACAATGCGAAGGAAGAAGCACAGAGGTCATAGGCAGGCACATGCATGGGTTACCAAACAAACTAGGGTAAGTAGCTTGAAGAAACTCAGTTCACCAGCAGCCGACAAAAAGGTCCACGGGGACTCAAAGGGAAGCACATCCCTATTGGAAGGTGCGGATACCACGGGTTAGATGGGCTTGTAATAGGTGATTGAAGAAAGCTCAGAGAAAGCATGGTAACCACAGGCCCCACGATGTCAGCAAACTATGGGCACGAAAGCATGATACAAAGGGACGGATTCAGCAGAATGTCACGTTGCAATGCTCATAGAAGCTCAGCCCCTCTGCACATATGGCGAGTTGGCCCAGTTGGGAATACCGCCAAACAAGACCAAGTTGTGACCCTACTATCATGGCTACTCCCACACCCTCGAAAGGACACTACCCCCCTAATAGCGCGTAACAGAAAAAAGACTACCCAAGCACTCGAGCGGCGCTAGCAGCCCTGGCTAGCAAGGAAGTCGAGAAATCGCACTGGAGGTGCGAACACCTAACTAGCGGTCGAAACTACAGTCTTAGCGCCCCAAGCAGTTGAAAGAAGGTGTGGGACTATAAACAAGTTTGTGGAAAGCCGGCATGACAAAACATTTCTCTCCCAGGTTACCTAGCCCACTCGATCGAGAGATGACCGTTAGCACCACTATTCATGACAAGAACGTTATAGTATGGCAGGGAGGATTGGGCAGCAGACCATTAAGATGAAAGTTCCGAGTCAAATCTGTAAATATTTTCCGATGGAACAGTGGTACTAAACTGGAAAAGGAGGAAAGGGAGTTTTTCAAAGTTACAGATTTATTTCATGACCTGGGGACGACACGGGCATATTGGCATTGTAAATCAGAAAAGAGAAACAAGCATTTGGCTACCAGACAACCCATGAGTACTATGGCCAGAACTCGAGCCCGGTTCACAGAAGAAATGCAGTTGAATCAAGACGAGGCAGAGGGTATGACCTGGGTCCCTAAGGTTATGAAATCCCCACGAACCCCATGATGGAAGAAGAATAAGAACAAGACAGGAATAGTCCGGGCCTCACCACGATTCAAGAAAAAATCAAAAGCCCATAAGGGCAAAGCCTTTTCCACTGAACTCAATGAAGACGATGACGATCTCCAGGAGCTGCTTGACCAGATTGATGCACAGGCCAAGGAAGAAGTGGATGTGTTCCAACTCCCATCCTTACCTCCATATCTCTCTCTGTGGAAAGGGATAACCAAGCTACCCAAGGACTTAGACGTTGCGAAGACTGAGCTCCAGTCCCCGCTTCTTCCAGATGACATAAGGTTCAAAGGATTGCCAGTAGGGTGTGTTCCGAGCCTCAAGTTTGAAGATTGGGACCTTGTTGATAGTGATAAGTTCCCCGAGTTGGCCAAAGACATGTTATTGCCATGGGCATGGCTACTAGGTGTGGAGAAGGCGAGACTCCTTAACCTCAGATGGGTACCTCAATACCACCGCGTGTCTATTACCACATTTGTGATCCAGCAGCTACTCTATCTCATACATGATGGGTTCCCTTGGTTGGAAGAACCGATCCCGATCACGGCTGAATTGGTCCACTGAATCACGCACCTACCGCTGAAAGGGAATGACCCCACTGACATCGTAGGAACAAGCAGCGAGGTAGGCCTTGCCGAAACAGTGATGACGAAATACCAATTGGAGAAAGAAAAGTGTGGATATGTCATAGCCAGCATCAACGACCGCGCCGTACATGTGGCTACTCAGCTCCTCACTGGTAAACTCATGAGAAAGTATCGCACAGATGAGGTACCCACTTCTGTCATTGCGCTGGCAGGGCAATGTGCTGAAGGGGTTTAGTTCAATTGGGCACAGTTTTTATGCAATGAATTCCTAACCAACTACCAAGAAGCACAGGATAAAGGTAAGACATTTCATTATGCATGGTTTCTTTTGTCAATCCTGTTGGTTACAGGAGAACTGCTATAGGATAGCCAGTTCCCTAGCATTACAGCTGACCTACCTGAGGCAGTGTGGTATATTGCGCTATGTGGTACAAGGGATGCGACAAGGGTTTCTGCAATCCGAGCATTTTGGACCTCCATGGAAGGGAATATAAGGACATGGATTACTCAACGACCGTAAATGTCTCCCACGATCTACAATAATTTCTAGAGTACGGTCGAGTTTAAAGCCGACATGCATCTCTTGTATATCTGGGCGCGGAAGGACTCGAAACAATCATGGGTCACACTTCCATTCATGGCAACACATGAGGCAATTTACATAGTCTTAGCAACATGGCCCCTCGAATGGCATGCTCCAGACAAGGTCATTCTCAACCAAATCGTAGAACAACAACAGAAGAAACACCATCAGCAGCGGCTCATGCAACTGGCAGAAAAGACCTGTCGGGAACAACAGATGGCTTCACAGCAAGAGGCCCCCAAGAACCCGCTAGCAGAAGAGACCATGACAGATCGGGAATTGGATTTGGAACAAGAAACAGAAACACAAGACCACACGGACTAGGTCAAGTGGTCGCGCGGATAGGAATCACTAATTGCCCGGAAAAAGTCCAAAATAGCGAAGGTTTTGGAGAAAGAATTCACTGAAAACAGCCAGCCAGCGAGCAATACCACTGCCAGTGCACTAACCGGTCTAATTACAGAGCAAACAACTGTGTTGAGGGAGATCCGAATGCAATTGGAGGCATTACAGGTATGACCTCCGAGCAAGGTCAACCTAGTAGACAATACAGTCGTAATCAAGCAGATGGTGCGCGTGCTCACACCAAATACTTTACCGTTGCTAGTTGGTGTTATCCTCGTCAAAGGCACAGGTGAAAAGCATAGTTGGGGATTAAATCTGGCTGCCCTACCCAATGAGATACTCTACCAACTCTAGGAAGGAATCACTAATGAACTTCGGGGCAGGGAAGGTCACGCCCTTCACACGTTAATGGAGAAAAATTCCAAGTTAGAACAGGTCAATCTCCAACACGCTAACTTGGTCGGATGTTATCAGGCAGTAGAACAAGCGGTGGCAGAAACATGCAGCATGGTATTGGTGTTAGTTATCCCCAAGGACCTTCCAACAGTTACCAGGATTCAACATATGGTTGCAGGAGTCTGTACGGCTCAAGAGGTGGCCGCAAAAGCACAGGGGGAGCTTACTTTACAAATTGCAAAGCTCAGACTCTAGGTGTAGCAACCTCTAGCAGATAGCGAATGATGCCATATAGAAATTCAAGAAGGATTGGAAACAATGAGGTGTGTTGTCCATGAATATTTGGGACTACTAGATCAATCTATTAGTATACTCACATCTCTCCAGGAGAACCCAACCATACAATAAGTGGAAGCTCAGGCGCGCAAGCTGCAGCAGGCCTATGACACAGCTTGCGGGGCTGCGCAAATGGTCGCTATCACGTAGCAGTTAGCCAAAATGAGGGAGCCTCGGGCTCTCAAAGCCCAAATGGATGTTGCGCGGCAATAAGAGGTAGAGCTTAAAAAATGCATCCAGCCCTGGCTCAATGAAGCATTTGGCATTTCTACAATGATTGAAGGCAAGATTACACATATGTAGGCAGTATGTGATGTCAAGCAAGCAACTGCAAATGACACGGATGCATCAGTGGCTCGGATGGAACAGGTACAACGGATCGCCGCAGAATTTGTTGAGGAAACACATGTCGTGCAAAAGTTGTTAATCGACCTCTGCAAGAAGATTGCCACACCAACTGAGTGACTCGAGACGAGTCACGATGATTGTGTTGGGGGACTGTTGGGTAGAAGAAGCCCCATATACTGGTCATGGGGCACAAAACCCGAAATTTTGGGTAAAGAGAGGGTAAAGTCTCTGCGGGATGCGCGGAGCGGGAATTGTAATAGGTTGAGTCAAAGGGTAGTCTGCCCAAAACTAATGTAAATAAATGTAAGTTGAGTTGGATTGCCCATGGATCGCGGGCCAGGGAAATGTATAAATAGAGCGAGGCTCTATGGGTAGAGGTATCTAAGTTTTGGTATGATTTTGGATCTGAAATGTACTGGGTTTTTGAGCAGAATAGTCTGAAAGCGTCTGTAAGTCTGAGTCAATTGTTTGGGGTAGAGGATAGAGGCTCTGCAGCTATGTGCGTAGATATCTGGAAGAGTTCGTAGCTATGTGCGCAGACCCCTGCAGCTGAGTGCACAATGCGTATCTGGATGTATTGGTGAAGAAAGTGAATAAAGATAAGTTGCTTCTGTAATTTTGTGTTAAATTTGGATTATAGCTTGTTATATGGTTGATATGACTGTTTAATCTATGCGCACATGCTTACAATTTGAATACATGTGAATCTGGGTTTGATCTAAGCACGAGAACTGGTTAAATTTGTTAAATGTTTGCTTAAAGACCCTGCTAAGTAGATTTGATTTACAATACTTCACCCAATAGATTAGATTTGTAAACGGTGCGCTAATAGAAAGTAAGAGTTATTCTAGATCTATGTGAATATAGAGCAGTGCGAAGCTACATAACAATACACGAAACCTCCAAACCACACCTAGACATCCAAAGGGTGCGGAAACCTAGTTCCAACACCCTCCCCTGCTACCTCAGGTGAGACCTCAATCTGCGCTCCACGAGTTGTTGCCGAAAGGGCTGGTAGCTGCGGGATTTGTTTGACTAAGTAATTATTCTGAACCTGGGTCAGGCCCATATAAGCCAACACATGGACACTCCAACACCTCAGAAGCTCAGTATCCCCTACTTCCTCTTGCAGTCCCCATTGACTTCAACGCTAAGGTTTAAGCAGGAAATTCAGAGCAGCTAGCTCACCATGGGTTAATCAAAATCCTAGTGGAGGAATCCCTCCATACATTTACACTCCCTATAACATGGGAAGTTTTCTGAAACATGACAGCTGAGGATGACATAAAGGCCTTAACCTATGATGTCAGTCCTACTGCCAGTGAGGAGGAAGAGAAGCAAGGGGGAGAAGGTGAAGCCATTGGTGACTTAGTAGAACAAGAAAGGAAGGAGGAAGAAACCGAAATAGAGGAGGAGAGAGCTGAAGAAACAGAGTAGGAAGAGACGGAAAAAGAGACAAAAGGAGGAGAAAAAGAGGCAGAAAAGGCAGAACAAGGAGAAGAGTCCCCTAAGACTTTGGAAAGGGAGGCAGCAGCTGCCCTCACTGCCCTCAGTACACCAATCAAGCCAAATAAAAAGAGGAAAAGATAGGCCTCCATGTATTTTAGGGCTAGGAAGAGCACAAGGATCAAAATAGGCAAACCTCAGCTCTCTTCAAAGTGCCAATTACAATTGAAGACTCACCCTCTGCCAAATGGAAAGAATCCCCTTCCAAGACATCTATAACATATGAAAGGGGGACTGCTAGATCTTCCACATGGAAGGAAATAGTAGTACTATAGGACCCAAAATCCGTCCTACAGGAGGCTCAGACAGTTCTATAGGAGACACTGTCAAAACTTCAAGAGACCCAAAAGCTTGAGAAAAGGATGGAAGGACAACAACAGGTAAAGGAGGAAGAAACAGAGCTACAAGAACCTGATCCCCAGCCTAGTCTTGCCTACTATTACAATCTACTTGAGGGAGGAAGGATAATCCCACAAAAATTTGCAATTCCACTATTCTTTGAATTAGAGAAAGAAAGAATAAGAACACATAGGTGGATACAAATAGCCAAATCCAAAGGAGTTGAGGATGTTGGCCATATGGAAAACAAACTCAGAGACATGATTATTGTAAAGAGGTTTTCACAGAAGAAAGATATAGATTTTGATGAAATATTTTCTCCTATTGTCAAAATGGCTTCAATTACTATTTTATGTTCAGTGGCGGTCAAATATTTTCATTTTGAACAATTAAATGTGGAAACAACTTTTCTCCATGGGGACTGGGAGGAAAGTGTGTATATGCAACAACCATAGGATATGAGGTTGAAGGGAAGGAAAACTTGGTATGCAAACTGAAGAAGAGCTTGTACATTTTAAAGAAAGCTCCAAGGTAGTGGTATTTGAAGTTTGATAGTTTTACAATAGAACAAGATTATATCAAATGTTAGCCTAACCACTGTGTTTATTTTAAGAGACTAGATAATGGAAGCTATACTACCTTGTTATTTTATGTAGATGACAAGTTCGTTGTGGGGTCCAACATGCAAGATATAAATGTGCTCAAAATAAAATTAGCTAATTCAATTTTTATGAAGGATTTGTGTGCGGAAAAGAAAATCCTCAGTAAGAGAATAACAAGAGATGGGAAAAATCACAAATTAACATTGTCTTAGTGTTGGCAGTGTTGGCATTGATATCAACTTAGTATTTATGACATGCTTATGCATGGTCTTGATGTGTTGTTGATTGCAGGTGGTTAGACTGATGAGATGTTGGTGCTACAGGTGATTGAACTAATCCTCTACAGTGAAATGATCACGATATTGAAGATGGTTGGAGAATGGGTTATGAATCCTTGAGTTTGTATGGCTACAACGACTATTGCGGCCTTGCCTCTATCAGCCAACAACACTACTAGACTATTGCAAAGTTCCCTCTCTGTGCCTAGAACATTATGCCTAGGCTTCCTAGCATATGCCCACAACACTACCTGTAGGGTGCGAAGGCAAATACAGTGGGATTCATCCATCAAATTTCCCATGGAAAAACTAAGCACTATTCTACCAAACAATAAAGCTCATACTTCTTGACATTTCTTTACACTCTAACCAATAAAATATTTTGAAGGCACTTTTGGTTATATCTTGTTTACATGGTTGTGATGTTTTGAAAAAACCTTTTCAACACGCAACATGATGAAGCAGGAGGAGATGAACAAAAACCAAATTAAATTTAGAAACAAATGGTTGGTATCTATAATAAGCATCAAAAAACACACTTCATGATACATGTAAGGTTGCACAACTTAAAAAACCATGAAAACTAACTAAATTGTAATTTCTTTAATAATATTATTATTAAACTAATTTGTAAAAACTAAACGTATATAAATTGAACAAAAATATAGATTAATATTTTAATTAAAAATTTACTACTTACCATGAGGTTCTTGGTGTGTAAAAATAATTGTTTCGAAATCATAAGGGCAATACCATGATTTATCAATACTACATTTCCCACAAGCTCACAGTCATTTACTTCATATGAAAATGATTTATATGACTTTATTTTAAACGATAAAACTACTTTAAAAATAAATATGAACCATAAATATAAAATAAACCTATCTAATATTAAAAAAAAAAGAGATAGATAGATTCTATTTAAATAGTGTATGCTACTTTTTTTTCAAATAATTGATTGAATAGTATGACAACAAAACAAAACCAGGGAAACCAATCTGCATAACCGTCAGCCAAAAGGTATTTTATTGACCCTGTGTCCTATAAATTCAATTCAATTCAATTGAGCATGAAATTTTAGAGTTTGTGATCACCCGTTAAACATACATTGATAGTACGGGATATGTCCCAAAGTGGTGATCCGAGAGATCTTGTACTCGCTTTGTCGCAACTCCCAACTGGTGAAATAATATTGTTATAGTGTGGAGGCACAGAGTGGAAATCTTTAATGGCGAGCAAGAATAAGTTGAAGTCGAAGTCGAAGTCGAAGAAGAATAAATCGAATAAAGAAGAGGTGGTCACGCAGAAGAATGAAGAGATTATATTGAAGCTGCAGGCGCAGAAGATAGAGTGGCAGGAAGGACGGGCTTTGATCTCCAGAGGTGTGGGAAACTTGAGAAAAAGAGTAGAAGGCGACTTTATGAAGGATGAATTATGTTTCTCTTACAAGGAGTTTATGGAGGTTTATTTGCCTATTTGCCAACTATGTTTTCAAGACCACCATGTACGAAATGTACAGGAAGTCGTTTGAACTATACATATGTTTGGTGGTTTTACTCGCATCATTGAGT
>APFE031374624.1:137821-176113 GCA_000404065.3 Pinus taeda | reverse complement strand
AAGGTGATGGTGATGATGGTGGTGATTTGATTCATGGAGAATTTGAAAAACGTTGGTGGTGGTGGTGGTGGTGGTGGTTTTACCCATATTGAGTAAAGGTGATGGTGATGATGGTGGTGATTTGATTCATGGAGAATTTGAAAAACGTTGAGAAAATTACAAGATCATGGCGCAATGCATGTCACACATGTTCTCTCATTTGGATCACTACTTCGTGCGCAGAAAGACCGGTGTTGTGCTGCCCAGTCTCAGAGAAGTTGCGTTGCTCCGCTTCCGTGAGCTTGTGTATGATCACGTACGGGTGGATGTGAAGAATGGCGTGTTGGATTTGATAAATCGAGAGCGCGAGGGAGAGAAGATTGACCGGGCTTTCGTGAAACACGTTGCAAACATTTTCTTGGAAATTGGTAATGGTAGGGACTCGTACAAGAATCATTTTGAAAAGCCCATTTTTGAAGACACTGCAACTTACTATGCTCGAAAGGCGGCTTGCTTTATGGGTTGTACACGAATCCTTGCCCCAGTATATGCTAAAAGTTGAAGTGTGTTTGAAACATGAGAAGCACAAAGTTGCCCCTTATTTGCACTCCAGCAGCGAGCACAACTTAATGGAGACAGTAGAATATGAACTCCTCTCCCGCTATGAAACTCAACTTTTGGAAAATCAGGATTCTTATTGCCGTGTGTTGCGACAAGAAAGACGACCTTTCCAGGATGTATAGGTTGTTTGGTAAGATACCCGTGGGTTTGGAACCAGTGGCATGTATTTTAAAAGAACATGTAACTATCGAAGCAATAGCATTGATTAAATGGGCAGAGGATGCTGGGAATGATAAGCATGAATTTGTACTCAAGCTTATTGGTCCATCGCAAGTATATGGATTATGTAGAGCATGAATTTCAAAAGCATCATCTTATTCTTGTGGTTTTCGGTGAAGCATTTTTTTTGTAATGTTTGATAAAAGAGTGGGAGGAAGCCTTGAGTTTAAGTAGATTGTAGATTTTCCAAATATTTGGGAATCAAATGGACATGGGAGTGGTCAATTGTTGGTCCGATTCTTAAATATTTGTAGAATTCGCAATCTACTTAAAGCCTTGAGCTTAAATAGATTGCCGATTTCCCGAATATTCAGGAATCAGACGGACATGGACCAAATCCATATCCCTCTAATACTTAAATATTCGGAGAATCTGTAATCTACTTAAAAATTACCAGGAAGAAGCACGAGTGCGGAGTTGTTGGCCAAAGTGATACTGTACTCAGGAAACCTAAACTGATGGACGATGATTTTGAGAGCATTTTCCAAAAAATCGGACAACTGGTTCATTACATTATGGATGTTGGCCAAAGTGATACTGTACTCAGGAAACCTAAACTGATGGACGATGATTTTGAGAGCATTTTCCAAAAAATCGGACAACTGGTTCATTACATTATGGATAAAGATTTATTTGCAGAATCTTGCAACAAGAAATTAGCCAAGGGATTATTGTTCGACAATAGCATGGATATTCATCATGAACAGAACATACTGTCTAAGTGGAAGAAGGAGTGTGGTACTCAGTTGACATTAAAGATGCAGGGCATGCTAAATGATTTCGCTGATTCAAAGGAAATTCAAGCTAGTTTTACGGCAAATTCAAATACCAAACTTACAATATCTTTGGGTGTTAAAGTGTTGAATACCGCAGTCTGGCCAACATACAAGTATTCTAAACTTAATATACCTTCAGAAATGACCAGATGCGTTGAGGTGTTCAACCAATTTTATCATGGAATCCATAAGTGCCGTCAACTTACATGGATATATTCTTTGGGGACATGCCACATCGTTTCCTGATTTGATATTAAGACAATAGAAATAACAGGTTCAACATGTTAGGGACTTGTGTTATTGCTATTCAATGATGGCGGGAACCATAAGCACACGTTCCAATTGAAGATTAAGGAAATAAAAATCAAGATTAAGAAATGGAACAAGGAAGAGTTTGGGCACATTATGGAAGACCAACATCACTTGATTAATAAAATGGAAAAAATCCAACAACAAATCATAATGCAAGGCAAGGCAAGGCAAGGCAGGACACCTAGTGGAAAAAGGGAGGATCATCAACCAGCTGGAAGAATGACGAAAATAGGAAGAGATCCTATGGAAGAAAAAATCCAGAGTTAAATGGCTATGAGAAGGGGAAAGAAACGCCTGTTTCTTTCACAAAGAAATGATCCAACAATGCCATCACAATAAGATATTCTCTCTAAAGGATGAAGTTGGAAACATAATAGTGCAGCATGGGGAAATGGAGGACCTGGTTTATGATAGGACCGAGGCAGTTCAAAGAATCACTCAAAGCATTCCCCATCTAGTATCCAGGGACCAGAACATAGGCCTTATGAGGGTGGTCTCCCTAGAGGAAATGGAGGAGGTGGTTAAAGGAATGACGAAGAATAAAGCCCCCGACCTTGACAGATTCACAGCGGAGTTATTCCAAGCGACTTGGAACTTAATTGGAAAAGACGTGTTGGAAGTGGGTGGAAGAGTCTAGACGCAACCAAAAGGTATGTCCAAGCCTAAACACTATGTTTATTGCTTTAATTCCTTAAATGGCCAAATCAGAGGATTGCCAAGGGTTTAGACTGATAGCCTTGTGTAATGTTATCTACAAGATTATATCCACAATCATTTTTAAACGCCTCAAACCCCAACTTCCTAATCTCATTTCCCCAGAACAAATGGGCTTTGTTGATGGCCACCAGATATTGCATGATTTCATCACTTCCTAGGAGAAATTTCATTCCCTAAAAAATCTCAAAGTCCCTGGTATGATGATCAAGTTAGACTTATCCAAAGCATATGACCATATTAGCTGGACCTTCATTACCAACATTCTCAAATCCTACCGCTTTGATCAGAGATGGATCAACTAGATCCTTGCCATGGTGTCCTCCCATGTTTACTCCATCCTCCTAAATGGCTCTCCAACTAGAAATTTCAACCCCTGTAGAGGATTGAGACAAGGCGATCCTCTATCGTCATTCCTATTCATCCTAGTAGTTGAAGGCCTAGGGAGGTACCTCAAAATGGAAGCCCAATATTTGAAAATACAAGATCTAAGACTATGTGTAAATGACCTCCCTATCACGCACCAATAGTTTGTAGATGAAATTATGCTCTTTTTCCATGTCTCCTTGAGGGAAGCCTGTCGTATAAAATAAATTCTCCAAGACTTCATGGAAACCTTCAGGGCCTTGATAAACAATGACAAATCCTGCATCTTCCTTTTCAAAACTACAAGGAACAACCAAACCTTCTTAGCCTGTGTGAGAGGATTTGGAATCAACTTTCTTCCCACTAAATACCTGGGAATGCCCCCTATCTTTGAACTCTTTAAAAACCTCATGTTGGAACTCTCTCCTCCAAAAAACCCAATTGAAACTCAGTAACTGGACATTTCGTACCCTCAACCTAGCTAGTCGCATAGTCCTCCTTAAGGATGTTCTTCAATCCATACTGATTTACTAGAGCTCAGGTATGGCTTCCCCCAAAACATCTTGTACAAAAATGGCTGAGAATTTTAAAAAATTCCTTTGGGGAGGGGCTCATTAGCTGAAGAAATGGATTCTGGTTTCGTGGCCCAACTTAATTAAGCCCAAAATGGAAGGAGGATTGGGTCTTTAGGACCCTCACACCCTGAATCAAGTAATGGAAGCTAAAATCTGGTGGAGGTACATAAGGGAGGAGCTGATTTATGGAAACAAATTTGGACTCGTAAACATGGCATGCCCGCGTGCAACGAAGATATCCTCAGGTACCGTGACCCACCCAAAGGATCTATAATATGGAACCTGGCAGCTCAAAACAATGATCTTATCCATCAAAATTTCTTATGGGAAATTAAGAATGGTTTGGCAGTAGAGAGGAAATATTTTCGCCAAATAGGACCTGAGTTATTTTTCACTCTATGTCTCAGAAATAAATTATCATACAGTGAATCAATATTAGAAAGAAGACTCACCAACAGAAGGTTGGAGAAGATGGAAAGGTTGTGAGGACTGGCTAGAACCTCCAGATTCGGCCCAATGGATTTAGTTGAGTAAAGAACTGGAATCTAGATGAATCACCAGACATGAAGGACCAGACATTTTGAGGTGGGGATACAATACAAGGGGCACCTTTACCATCCAGGAGGGATACAAATTAAAGGCAGGATGGAGACAAGAGAATCAAGAAACTATTTGGAAAAAGATATGGGGGGAAGTGGTGGATGGAAGTGACCTTCTTTATATGGATGGTTTGCAGGGGAAGAATCCTAACATGCGATGAACTCTGAAAAAGAGGTTTCTATGGACCCTCATACTGTATCCTCTATGGTCGCCACACTGAGGACCTAGAACACCTTCTAAATGCATTCCCATTTTCCACTCAAAAATGGAATCAAGTGGAAGATCTGTTCGGTAGAATGGATCAAGATCCCCAAAGCATTAGAGAATCCATTCTTATTTCATGACATGGCCTCTTCTCTAACCTGGTCCTCAAACAAGGCCTAGGACCTAGTTCTAGGCTTTAATCTTTGGGCCATCTAGAAAGAGTGTAATGCGGGATCTTCAAGAGCAGAGGATAGACTCGGGAGCTAGTGTGGGAAGCGATAGTCCAAAACATTTGTGAAACCATCCTGGTAGAGAAATTTCTACAAGATGACTGGCAAGTTACTCCCCAAGAGGCTAGAATTCTTAACTGCCTAAAACTGGTGCCATCCATGATTACCCCTAGACTCCTGTAAATCGATCCCAAGAAGAGTGGATTCATCTCAAATCGTCATCACCCCATCGGAGGGATTCAGAAAATTAAAGTTTTAACGGAGCCTCAAAAGGAAACCCGGGTCCTGCGGGATTCGACAGGATCTTTTGAGACTATAGAGCGAAGGCCAGACTCATATATGTGAACTATTGTGGTCATGGAAGCAATAACGAAGCGAAATTTGTTGGTGCCCATCAAGGCCTAATCCTAGCCATCAAGCTGGGATATAGAAAGCTAGTAGAGGAATGAGACTCTCAACTTGTAATCAATACTCTTAGCAAAATGAGTCAAGGGGCTAACTGGGATAAGATTAGCCACAGTTGGAGAACTGCTAGGTTGGTGTAGGAGCTGGGGGGTCTTATTTAGAACTTTGATTATGTCATCACAATGCATGTAAGGTGAGAAGGAAATCGAGTTGCTCACTTTCTAGAAAATTGGGGTTGCTCACACCAAACTAAACCTCTGGAATTGACCTGGCCATCTCAACTTAGCGAAGGTCATTTTGAACCACTGCATGAGATTCTTGAACACGACAAGATCAATAGTTCATGAAGCCCACTAGCTCTTGAACAAATTCCCCGATCGGGATGTGTACTCGATCCTTCGCGCAATAACATGAATTAATAACGGGCGCCTCGAAGGACAAACCCACTGCCTTCCACATGTGTGTCAAGGCTGATAGGGTCGCCTCATGCAGGAGGGGAGGTAGTATTAACGAAGGTGGCAATAGGGGGAGCCATTCAAGGCATAAGCATCTGGTTGATTTCAGGCACTGGTTTTATTTAAGGAAGAACTAGGAGACATGCCTGAAGATGCTACCAGACTTATCCACTTCCTCAACAGTAAAAACAAGTATGAACTTCAGGAATTGGATATAAAGGATAGGACAGAAACAATTTTGGAGGTAAGAAAGGTCCTTTCCAAGAGAAACTTAATGTTAAACTTGGAGGACAAGTGTCAAAATATGCAGGTAGCATTTGATAGACTTATGGCCGGGTTTCACTTTTTGAGAGAGAAAGGGTTACCCAGTCCCTTGGTCATAAATGACAATCTCATGACACAATAGGATTATGACAACAAAATCAGAGAGCTAGCTAAAGAACAGGCCAGTACGTTATCGATAAATGCATTGCCAACAGGTAAAATTCTTTACCAGACATTTGAAAACCTGTTTTTCCTCCAGCATGAGGTGAAACACCTATTCATCACTAGGCCTACTTTTGCTAAGTACACCAAGGCAGATGAGATATATAGGAGGATGTTGAAAATCAAGTTACCTGATGTTGAATTATGGGAAAAATTGACTAATTTACTGTAGTAAAATGTAGTAAAAAGGTTAATGTACAGTCAGCAGGGTAAAAGGTAAAGGCGGGTTAGCATGATTAAACTTTTAAAGAGTATCAGTGTCAAAGTGTATCAGATGAAATCCAAAAGTGAATGCAGCTGCCAGTGTAAAAAACCAAACAGAAAGGCAACATAAAAGGATAGAAACCCAACTATAAAGGCCAGCAGCACCAAAATACTAGGGACATCATGAAGCAGTTCAATAGTTGTCTCTACCTACTAGCAAGAAGATATTTTTATTTCCTAGATTAAATCTCAAGTTAGTTTGGGATATTTTGTAATAAACGTTTGTATAAATGCTTCACAATTCGAAGTATGTAGGGTAGATTCTTAAACATTTCTATAGACTTCTTGATCAAAAGACTGTAAAGATATTGTATCACCGACTAGGCCAGCAAGCTGGATTGATGAATAAAGACAAGATATTTCACAGGATTCAAGTGTTAAGAGAAGTACAGACAAGTATTTTCTCATGTTGTTGTTATCATTCTTAAAGTTTTTCCACAATCTTTAATGTATTTCTGAATCTAAATGCTATAACTAGAACAATACCTTAGAATTTGTTTAATTACACTCTGTTTTAACAGTTAGCCATTTAAATGTTTTCAATTGATATCTAAGTTAAGGAATTCTTAATTTATCCTTAGTTTAGGTTGTTTCTTGCTAATACATATCAAAGGATTCTTAATTGCCCTTTGTTTCGATTACCCTCTATTCCTCCTTTATATCTCGGTCTTAGAATTCTTAATTGCTCTATCACCCTGATTAAAACCATTTCACCCTCTTGTTCCAAAGACCTGCACTTTCTCTGCTAGCTTGCCCTTTGAACATTCCCTTTAGTGAGTTGATCTAATCTGGTTACCCTTTTTTTGACTCCATAGCCCAATCATCTAAAGACATCATTCTATCCATCTGTTTTAAGGATCCCACCATCCAATCTTCAATACAAATAAAAAAACTCCTTGAACATTCATAACTAGCCTGAAATCCCTGCAAACAAAGCTAAATCACATAGAGGGAGCCCTCTCTGAGCCTAGGTTGGCTAGAGCCTATGCCCAAAAGTTGGTTTGTGGTTACCTCAGTCATTTTCTTTCTTCTAATAACTTCTAGAGAAAATTCTGAGTGATAACAATAGGGACAACCAAAAACTAGTCATGGGAAGCAAGGTCTAATTGGGCATATGGAAGCAGACCTCAATCAAGATAGAGGATGGACAGGGATGACACAGTCAGAGGTGGCAGATGGTTGGACACCCTTGATAGGAGAGGTAGAATTTGTGGGTTCCATTCTAGTTCTGGTTCAAAGAGAGATCATCATCGATTACCGCCAAAATCCTTATAGGAGGAGTGAGAAGCACCACTTTCCAAACGAGTTCAAGAAAGCCAAGCCTCCTATATTTGATGGAGAAATGAAGAAACCAGAAGATGCAGGAACATGGTTGTTTGGGATGAAGAATTTCTTTGAGCTGCATGATTATTTAGAGAATATGAAAGTCATGATAGTTATTTTTAGTCTCAAGGAAAAAGAAAATCTCTGGTAGGAAGATGTAAAGCATGTCAAGGACATCAGGATAGAGGAGTTGAGTTGGCATAAGTATATAAGACTCTTAAAAAATAAGTAATTTTATGAGAGATATTATGATGGAAAGGATAAGGAGTTCTAAGATCTTAAGATTGGTTCTATGATAGATGAAGAGTATACGAACAAGTTCTGGAGTTGTTGAAGTATGTGTCCTACCTCAAGGATGAGAAGACAAAGGTTCAAAGATTCATCAGTGGCTTTCTTTTAGAATTCAAGGATCAGATTGATTATGATGAACCTCGATCATTGGAGGAAGTCATTGGGAAGCTGAAGCATTTTTATGAGTAGTATAAGTGTAAGTATGATCCTAAGCGTGATTGGAAGGGGAATAAAAATACTAAAGGAAAGTGGGTTAAGAAGCGAGGAAGACCTCGGCATGTAGGTTTACAAGGAGAACATGGTACCATACAAGAAGTTCAATGTAGTTGATAGAGGACATGGGTCTCAGCTGGAGGAGCAGAACAAAGGTGATGGCAGGAAGCCTTTGCAGTGTTGGACTTGTGGTGGAGAGCATCCTAGAAGAGATTATCCACAACATAGGGTGGAAGACCTCATATTTACAATGCTCAGGAGACAAAAATAGTTGGAGATGTTGCGCAAAGTATTCCTCATATCTATACAACACTTGATAACATGCAGGTGGATCATCAGACATCCATTATCGAGATGGAAGGTAATATTTGTGATCGAGTTGTTTCCATTTTGATTGATCCTGGATCTAATTATATTTATGTTAGTCCTGACTAGGTGGATAAGTGTGGCTTGAATAAAAAGTGCATGTAGAACCTTGATTAGTGCAGTTGGCTATAGGGACCAAGAAAAGAGTTCATCAGTGGGTGATATCTTATGCATTTGAGATGAATGGTAAATGTGCTTCCTTTGGGTTCATACAATATGATTTTGGGCACGGATTGGTTTTACATTCACAGGGCTAAGGTGGAATATTATGATAAGGCTATTGAGTTCCTTGATGATGTTGGAGAGAGAAAAATTGTTGGAAATACTGAGACGGGGGTGAATTAGTATTTTCTTTCAATTGTTATTATTACCAGTTTAATTCTTCACAATTTAAATAGAGAAATGTATAAGTATAATTTATGAGTAAAAATAATAAATACAATATAAATGTGTTCCAAGCTCCAACTTGGTTTTGATGAGGCTCCGACCTCTAGGGCTTCGACCCTATCTTGTCAAGGCACCAACCTTGGATCTAGGAGCACCAACTCCAAGGACACCAATCCTTCCAATTTTGAGGCACCAACCCCAAGGGTTCCGACCCTATCTTTCAAGATGAATCAGGTCAAAAGATTGTCCTCCCGCTCTGTCTTGAGCTTCCTTCTTCACTTGGCCTTCGGCTTCTACTATACCTTCTGCGTCTACCAGACCTTCAGCTTCTATTGCACCTTCTGTGTTTGCCAAACCTTTGACTTCCTCTGTTTCTTCAAGTTCACGAGTTGTGAACTTTTCTTGTTCTCTATGATAGATGTCTGATACGCCTGAATCAAGTGAAGCGTTACAACTTGTATATGTATATATGTATGAGTTTTGCCAACGAATCACAATGACACATTCAAAGGTGGAGGGGTCGACTTGTGCATGAGGTGGTATATTAAAATATATCGGAGGGCCTGCCACGTCATCACCTTACCCCCACAATCGCAACCTTCATGAAAATCCACATTAATAGAGGTCCCCACATGCCACGTCATATTTTTAATTTCAATCGCAACTTTTGGAGGTCCGCAATCGCAACTCTTAACATCACAGATGTCACATGATCAATATTCATACTGCCAATGAAGTGAAGGTGATATAATATTAAACCATTGTCAATAGATTCGTTGGGTCCACAGCTCCATCGCAATCGGCACCTCGTTGGCTCCATAGTAATATTGCAATCGGCAGTTGGTTTCACAAGTCTTATCGCAATCAGCGGTCTGATGGTGACAACTCTTATGATTTGCGTAACTTCCATGATATCTGGATGCGATACTACATAAAGGTATGTTCTAATGGAGTTTTCTGGTCCACATATTATTATCGCAATCACAGTTTTAGTGTGACATTCCTTTAAGACTTGCAATGCGAAGGTTCTGATATAGTGGATGTGATATTACAATAGGGCATATTATAATGGAGCAATCGGGTCTGCAACTCAAATCGTAATCGAAGATTTCAACGCGACAAGGCTTTAAAAACTTGCGGTATGGCGAATGTAATATTTCTTTAGGGTGTATTGTAATAGGACCATCGGGTCCGCAACTTATATCGCAATCATGGATTTCAGTGTAACAAGGCTTCAATACTTGCGACGCAACGGATGCGATATTGTATTGAGGTGTGTTGTATTTGAGCGATCGTGTCCGCAATGCATATCACAATCAGGGGTTTTGAGCAATGTTACGTAACTTAATATAATAGAACCACTGATAAGATTTCTGCCAATATTATATATTATCGAAAGGGTTCCCATGGTTTATTACTTCCTCTGATATGGCTCCTCTAAATTTTTCTTCTTTGCTCCTTTGATATCATTGTTTCTCTTTGTTCTGTCGACGACACTTACCCTTGGGCATATGCGATAACCTTCTTCCTTGATGGCTTCTGATGAACTCTTACTCTTACTCTTTGGCTTCATGGCTTCTCCTCTTTACTCTTTCTCCTCTTCTGATGGCATCTGATATCTTTCCTCCTCGGTTCCAATGTTTCTATTATGTCTGTATTCAATCCTTAGATCCTCCATGAGCAGTATTATGATCAATGGGCATCAATGGGCAACCACACATGTCACAAGAATTTTCCATCACAAACACTGCCATATTGACATCAATGACAACCTAGATTAACAATCTCCCCCTTTGTCATTGATGGCAATATTCTTCTTCTCTCCCACTTTGACATCAATGGCAAAAAGGTGCACAAGAACTCCCCCTGTCAAACTGCTCCCCTGTCATGCAACATCTTTATGAATCAACTTAATGTGATGCTAGAGAAATAACCACCATTTTTTGGCGAAGATGTTCAAATGCTTCTCGAGGAAGAGGTTTTGTGAAAATATCAGCTATCTACTCCTTAGTATTGATATATTCCAAGTTGATGTTTTGTTCAACTACTTCTTCACGAAGGAAATGATACTTGATTGGTATATGTTTGGTCTTTGAGTGCATCACTAGATTTCTGTTGAGATTGATAGCACTTTTTTTTATCACAATAAATAGTGATTGGTTGATTGGTACCTATGTTGACATCTTTCAAAGCTTCCTTCATCCATAATATTTGAGTACAACAATCTGCAGCAGCTATATACTTGGCTTCAGTTGTAGATAGTGATATGGATGCTTGTTTCTTGCTAAGCCAAGATACTAGACAATCTCCAAGGAAGAATGCATTTCCACTAGTACTTTTTCGATCATCAACACTTCCAGCCCAATCAACATCGATGTATGCAGTCATAGTAAGAGTTGAGCTCTTAGGGTACCAAAGACCAAAATCAGGAGTTCCTTTCAAGTATCTGAGAATTCTTTTTACAACCAACAAATGGGATTGTTTAGGAGCTGATTGAAATCTTCCCACCATTCCTACTACTTGCATAATGTCAAGTCTCATAGCAGTTAAGTATAGGAGGGCTCCAATTATTGACCTATAATTATTTGCATCTACCAAAGGAGAGTCATCATCTTTGCTTAATTTTAAATTTGTGGTCATAGGTGTGCTCATGGGTGCACAGTCTTCCATTCCATATCTTTTAAGCATGTCTTTAAGATATTTTGCTTAAGATATGAACATTTCTGCAGTGGTTTGAGATACTTGTAGTCCAAGGAAGTAAGATAACTCTCCTATCATCTACATTTCGAACTCTTTTGACATATTTTTGAGCAAATTCATGGCTCATCTCATCATTATTACTAGCAAAAATCAGATCATCAACATAGACAAGAGTGACTAGTAACTTATCCTCATCCATATTTATGTAGAGATTACTTCCTTCCACCCCCTTCTTGAAGCCTTGTTGTTGTATATAGTGATCCAATCTTGCGTACCAAGATCTAGGAGATTGTTTCAACCCATATAATGCCTTTTTCAACTTACAAACAAAGTCTTTTCCTTCTGTTGGATTAAACCCTTCTGGTTGCTCCATGTAGACTTGTTCCTTGAGTTCCCCATTTAGAAATGTTGATTTTACATCCATTTGATAGATTTTGAATCCTTTTGAGCAAGAAAATGCCAAGAACATCCTTATAGCTTCCATACGAGCTACTGGCATAAAGGTTTCTTCAAAGTCGATTCCTTCAATTTGTGAATAACCTTTACAAACAAGCTTTGCCTTATTTCTGATGATTTGTCTATCTTCATTCATTTTGTTTTTGAACACCCACTTGGTTCCAATTATATTTTTATCCTTTGGATGAGGTACCAGCTCCCATGTCTCATTATTCTCGATTTGAGACATTTATTCTTCCATGTCTTTTACCCAATGAGGATCCTTACTTGCTTGAGTAAATGTTTCTGGTTCTATCATAGATAGGAGAGCAACATCATTTTTCTTTGTGTACTTGTCATCCTTCTTCGGGTTTGTATCCCTTCATCTATATTGCTAATAATCTTCTCTTCTGGGTGTTGTTTTTGGAGAAACTTCACCTTTGAAGGGGTTTGAGATGGTTCTTTTTCCTTGTGTTTTTCTTGACTTTTTCTTCTTTTTTAGGTTCTTCTTCGTTTTCTTCAATGAGAATGTCAACTTCATGATCTTCCATTTCTTTTTCTGGAAGGTCTTCATCAATCTGCACATCAATGCTTTCCACTATTTTCCATAGTCGATTATTGTAGCACTTGTAGGCTTTGCTCCTTGTAGAATATCCAAGGAATATTCCTTCGTCAACCTGAGAATCAAATTTTCTTGGTGAGTCGTCATTGATTTTTATGAAGCACTTGCTTCCAAAAATTTTGAAGTAGTTTACTAAAGCAGGTCTTCCTTTCCATAGTCCATAAGGAGTCTCCTCATTATATGGTCTTAGTTGAGTTCGATTCAAGGTATAAACAGTGGTCTCAACTGCTTCTCTCCAAAATTTTGGCTGCAAGTCAGCTGCTATTAACATTGTTCTTGCCATTTCTTGAACAATTCGGTTTCTTCTTTCAACTACCCCATTTTGCTTGGGTGTTCTGAAAGTAGAGAGTTCTCTTTTGATTCCATGTACTTTATAGAATTCATCAAATTCTTTTGATGTCAATTCTCCCCCTCTATCCATTCTAAGACATTTAATCTTAGAATCCTTTTCATTTTCTACAAGAGATTTAAGATTCTTAAAACATTCAAATGCTTCAGATTTATATTTTATGAAATATACCCACATCATTCTAGTATAGTCATCAAAAAATAATGCAAAGTACCTTTCTCCTTGGAGTGTCAGAGTTCTAGTTGGTCCACATAAATCAGCATGGATGATCTCCAAAGGTTTTGATGTAGAAAACTCCTTGGTCTTGTGGTTGGTTCTAGTTTTCTTTCCATGTTGACATGGACCACATACTCCTTTATTTGGATTGAATAACTTTGGGATGTATTGTACTGCATTAATCTTGCTTATATTGATCAAGTTATCAAAACTTGTATGTCCAAGTCGCTTGTGCCACAACCAACTTTCATCTGTTTGACTTAAGTAACATTTATCTTCTTGAATTTTGTTCAAAATGTAGATGTTATATGATGTTCTAACTCCTTTTTCCACAAGTTCCCATGAGGAAGAGTTCCTTATTTCAAAATATTTAGTGCTAAAGATAACATTATGTCCTTGATCACAGATTTGGCTAACACTCAAAAGATTGTGTTTGAGCCCGTCTACTAGTAAAGCATTTTGAGCCTTTCCTTTTCCATTAATAAGGGTAACAAATCCTTTTCCAACAATTTTGGCAGATCCATTTCCAAAGGATACATTTCCTTCCTTTTTGTTCAATGAGACAAACTTCTTTTTGTCACCTGTCATATGTTTGGAGCACCCACTATCCACAAACCAATGATTTTCATCACTGTAAGCACATAGAGCTAGGCCACATTTATCCGTGTTGGGATTCTCATTTTTTTCTTCTCTTCTTTTGAGGGGGCAATTTTGTTCATTATGTCCATTATCATTCCCTTTTGAGACCATATGGTTTGTTTGTTTGATCCTTCAATTTTGGTGTTTCATTCTTACGAGCCATGCAATGTTTAGCTTAATGACCAAAATTTTTACAATAAAAACAATGCCCAAAAAACGATAGTTTTGTACCTGTTGTAAAAGCCATGATTTGAATCAACATTCTTCCTTGGAGTTACTCTCTCTTCATTCTTTGGATTTGAGATGGGCCTTTAATGAAATAATCTTTCTTCTTTTGGGTTTCTGGAAAGTATGTCGGCATAGCTTTTTGCATTATTCTTAGTACTTGATGATTCTCCTTTAAAACCTATCCCAGATTTGTCATGTTGAGGTTTTTTATCATTTAGGAAAATGTCAAGTATTTGAGAGCTTTCCCAACCCTTTTTGACTTGCTCCAATTCCTTCCTTAGAGATACTATTCCAGCTTCACTTTCTTCACAAATTTCTTCTTTTTCTTTTAGCTTCTTTTTCAAGAGGTCTTCCCTTGTTTTTGCTTCCTCCTTTTCTACCTTGAGAGAAATGATTTTATTTCATAGTTTCTCATTTTCTTCAATGGCACTCATTAACAAATCACCTACATTTTCTACTAGACTTGAATCATCATCATTTTTTAATGTCATGAATAATACTTCTTAGCTTCTAGCATAATCATTTTCTTCATCTGATTCATCATTACCTCCTTTGCAATGAGGGAAATGATTAGTTGATTTCTTTTTTATGACTACAAATTCATCTTCATTAGACTCGTCTTGCTTAGAGAAGAAATTCTTCTTATTGAACCCTTTTTTTTGTATACCATCCTTTTAGAATTTTCCTCATCATCACTATCATGCTTAAGAGGACATTTTGCAGCATAATGACCTATTCTTCCACATTTGAAACAAATAAGAGGGTACTTACCTTTTATCTTAGATCCTTTCTTTAGTCTTCGTACAAATTGCGCCAATTCGGATTCAACATCGGAGTCATCACTACTGGTATTCCATTCTTTCCCCTTTTTGACTTTGAGGCCTTGAATACTACATCTTTGGAACTTGGGCTTCCTTTTCTCATCTCATAGGCAATGAGGATTCCATGAAGTTCATCCATCTTGAGAGTATCTAGGTCCTTCATTTCTTCTATAGCACTTACTTTGGAGTCAAATCTATCTAGGAGAGATCTTAAGACCTTTTGAACAATAGTGCTTTCTTCAATGTTTTCTCCCAATCCTTTAAGAGAGTTGACCACTTCAGCTACTCGGAGAAAGTATGATGCAATATCTTCTTCATCATCCATTTTCAAACTTTCAAATTGTCTTCTATGAGTTTGAAGCTTTTCCTTCTTAATTTTGGAGTCCCCATCATATAAGCTAACTAGCTTATCCCACACTTCTTTGGCTGAGTCACAATTCATGATTTTTGTACATTCATAATCAGTGATTCCACTAATGATGGAATTTAAGGCTTTTGCATTTGCAATGTAAGCTTTCCTTTCGTCTTGATCTATTGGAAGAGTGGAAGGAGTTGTGTACCCATTTAAAACCGAATGCCAAACTTCAGGTCCAAGGGAAATTAAGTAGTAGGACATTCTTTTTTTCCAAAAACCAAAATTTGTGCCATCGAACAAAGGAAGTATTCTTGACACTTAATGATTTTTCATTGTGACCAAGAGTCCTTCTTCTAGATGTTAGGCTGATATAAAGAAACTGGCTCTGATACCAATTGTTGGAAATACTGAGGGGGGGGTGAATCAATATTTTCTTTCAATTGTTATTATTACCAATTTAATTCTTCACAATTTAAATAGAAAAATATATAAGTATAATTTTATTGAGTAAAATAATAAATACAATATAAATGTGTTCCAAGCTCCAACTTGGTTTTGATGAGGCTCCGACCTCTAGGGCTTCGGCCCTAGCTTGTCAAGGCACCAACCTTAGATTTAGGAGCACCAACTCCAAGGACACCAATCCTTCCAATTTTGAAGCACCAACCACGAGGGCTCCAACCCTATCTTTCAAGATGAATCAGGTCAAAATATTGTCCTCCAACTCTGTTTTCAGCATCCTTCTTCGCTCGACCTTCGGCTTCTAATGTACCTTCTGCGTCATCCGGACCTTCGGCTTCTACTGCACCTTCTACGTCTGCCAGACCTTTGGCTTCTTCTGTTTCTTCAAGTTCACAAGTTGTGAACTTTTCTTGTTCTCCGTGATAGATGCCTAATATGCCTGAATCAAGTGAAGCATTTCAACTTGTATATGTATATATGTATGAGTTTTTCCAATGAATCATAACGACATGTTCAAAGGTGGAGAGGCCGACTTGTGCATGAGGTGGTATATTAAAATATATCGGAGGGCCTACCACGTCATCACCTTACCCCCGCAATCGCAACCTTCATGAAAATCCACATTAATAGAGGTCCCCACACGCCACATCATATTTTTAATCGCAATTGCAACTTTCAGAGGTCCCGCAATCACAACTCTTAACATCACCGATGTAACATGGTCGATATTCATACTACTGATGAAGCGAAGGCGATATAATATTAAATCATTGTCAATAGATCTGTTGGGTCCACAACTCCATCGCAATCGGCACTCTATCGGGTCCACAGTAATATCGAAATCGGCAATTTGGTTCACAAGTCTTATCGCAATAGGTGGTCTGACAGTGACAACTCTTATGGTTGGCGTAACTTCCCCAATATTTGGACGTGATACTACATAAAGGTATGTTATAATGGAGTTGTCGGGTCCGCATATTATTATCGCAATCGTAGTTTTAGTGTGAGATTCCTTTAATAGTTGTAATGTGAAGGTTCTGATGCAACGGATGCGATATTACAATAGGGCATGTTATAATGGAGCAATCGGGTCCACAACTCAAATCGTAATCGGAGATTTTAACGTGACAAGGCTTTAAAAACTTGTGGTATGGCGGATGTGATATTTCTTTAGGGCATGTTGTAATAGGACCATTGGGTCTGCAACTTATATCGCAATCGGGGATTTCAGTGTAACAAGGCTTCAATACTTGCAATGCAACAGATGCGATATTGTATTGAGGTGTGTTGTATTTGAGCGATCGGGTCCGCAATACATATCACAAGCGAGGGTTTTGAGCAATGTTACATAACTTAATATAATAGAACCGTTGATAAGATTTCTGCCAATATTATATATTGTTGAAAGGGTTCCCATGGTTTATTACTTCCTCCGATATGGCTCCTCCGACGTTTTCTTCTTTGCTCCTCCGATATCATTGTTTCTCTTTGTTCTGTTGATGACACTTACCCTTGGGCATATGTGATAACCTGCTTCCTTGATGGCTTCTGATGAACTCTTCCTCTTACTCTTTAGCTTCATGGCTTCTCCTCTTTACTCTTTCTCCTCTTCTGATGGCATCCAATATCTTTCCTCCTCGGTTCCACTGTTTCTATTATGTTTGTATTCAATCCTTGGATCCTCCATGAGCAGTATTATGATCAATGGGCATCAATGGGCAACCACACATGTCACAAGAATTTTCCATCACAAACACTACCATATTGACATCAATGACAACCTAGATTAACAAAAACATTACAGGGAAATAAGAAGCTTATATTAGTGAGAATGGTTACAACTATGCAGGCAAAGCGCAGTTGCAGAAAGGGATTTCTATTGTTTTCAGTTAATATTTCTGGTGACAAAGAGAAGGATGTTGAGGATGATCAAACCCTGAAGAGGTATCCTGTTTTGCAGTAATTTCAGGATGTCTTTCCAACAAAGTTACCATCTCATGGGGAAGTGGATTTCTCTATTGAGTTGGTACTAATAGTAGCACCAACATCAAAGGCACTATGAAAAATGAGCACTTTAGAGTTGGAGGAATTGAAGTTGCAACTTGAGGAAATTCTTGATAAAGGATATATAAGGCCAAATGTATCACCTTGGGGTGCACTAGTGTTGTTTGTGAAGAAGGATGGTACTCTCAGGTTTTGCACTGATTACTATTAATTGAATAAGGTGACTATCAAGAACAAGTATCCATTCTCATGGACTGATGATTTGTTTGATTAGTTAAAGGGAGCAAGTGTGTTTTTGAAGATTGAATTGAGATTAGGATATCATCAAGTGCACATCAAAGAAGAATACATTTACAAGACTACATTCCACACCAGGTATGGACATTATGAGTTTGTGGTGGTTCATTTTTGTCTTACTAATGCTCCAACTACTTTCATGTGTTTGATGAACATTGTATTGCATC
Source organism: Pinus taeda (assembly GCA_000404065.3). Classification (NCBI taxonomy): domain Eukaryota; kingdom Viridiplantae; phylum Streptophyta; class Pinopsida; order Pinales; family Pinaceae; genus Pinus; species Pinus taeda. The sequence continues at coordinate 158,032 of APFE031374624.1, read as the reverse complement.
CTTATCTAGACAAGTTTGTGATAGTATTCATTGATGATTTATTGATATATTTTGAGATTGAGGAAGAGCATGCAGAGCACCTAGAAATAGTGTTAATATTGTTGAGAGAGCATCAATTGTATGGCAAACTCAATAAGTGAAATTTATTTCAGACTGAAGTTCATTACTTGGGACATGTTGTGTCCAACGAAGGTATAACAGTGGAGCCAGAAAATATTAAGGTTGTCATGGAATGGCCAGCTCCTAGGGATGTGGATGAGGTCAGATCATTCAATGGGACTAGCACGTTATTACAAGAGGTTCATCAGGAAATTCTCACAGATTTTCTATCCTATTACATCCTTCCATAGAAAAGGAAATACGTTTAAATGGACTGAGTGTGTGGCTAGTTTTGAGTGGTTGAATCATTTGCTTACAAATGCTCGAGTATTGAATATTGTAGATCCTAATATAGAGTTTGTGGTATGTACAAATGCTTGCAAGAGAGGACTTGGTGGAGTCTTGATGCAAGAAGGACAAGTATTATGCTATGAGTTAAGGAAGTTGAATGAGCACGAGCATAAGTATAAGACTTATGATCTTGAGTTGGAAGCTATCATTTATGAATTGAAGATGTGGAGACATTATCTTCTTGGTAGGAGGTTAATCCTAATGAGGATCATAGTGGGATGAGGTACTTGTTTGACCAACCCAATTCGAATTCCTGGAAAGCTAGATGGTTGGTTATCCTCAATGAGTTTGGCTTCGAGATAGGGTACATCAAGGGCAAGGAGAACAGGGCTATAGATTCTCTCCATAGGAGAGTGTAGGTGAATCACATTGGAGTTGTGAGTTCTTATGGGACAGATTTGTAAGAGTGGATCTTACAGGAAGGGAAACATGATGATAGGTACCACGAACTAAAGCATAAGTTACACCAATAGGGTGAAATTGATAGGGATAAGGAATATCATCTCACAGAAGATGGCTTGGTCATATTCAGGAACATGATTTCTGTGTCAAATAGTAGTGAGCTCAAGAAGCTTATTTTTAGAGAGTTTCATGTCAAGCCATATTCAGGTCAATGAGAATATTAGAAGACATTAATAACATTTAAGAAGTTCTATCATTGGACGAACTTGAAGAATGAGGTGGTTGAGTTTGTTGCTAAATGTTTTGGATTGTTAATAGGTAAAAGCAGAGTGTAAGCATCCAACTGGTTTATTACAACCTTTTCTAATTCCAAAATGGAAATGGGAGGTCATTTCCATGGACTTCATTACATGTTTGTCGAGGACATCGAAAAAACATGATTCCATCATGGTTGTGGTAGATAGGTTTAGCAAGGTATCTCACTTCATAGCAGTGAAATCTACCAATTCAGCTAGTGAGGTAGCTCATATCTTCATCAGGGAGATAGTGATGTTGCATGGTGTTCCCAATAAAATCATATCAGAAAGAGATGCCAAGTTCACCTCCAGGGTTTGGAAGGATTTTTTATAGGTTTGGTGATAGAGTTAGCTTTTAGTACATCTTATCATCCACAGACAGATGGATAAATAGAAAGGGTTAACATGATTCTTGAGGATATGTTGAGGATGTATGTCATGTTGAGAAATTTAGGGCATCAAGCGAATTAAGTTCTTCAAGTACATTTATCTTAACTTTGACATTTTATTGTGATTATTCTTTCCTTTTATTAGTACTTCTTTCAATTTATTATGTTCATCAAGACGAATTCCAAACAAGTAAGATCACAACAAGGGCACAAGATGTAGGCACAAGGCCATGGAAAAACCCCTATAAAGGGGAAAACCCAATCAAATATTTCTCTAGTATATTAGATCATGTTGAGACACACTTGACCCTTTGACTAGTAGACATTCTCCAACCAACAAATCAACTCCTTCTACAATAGGCTTGGCTTCTGCAACATAAGTTCTCGACCCTTCTTCTAATATCTCCTGCAACATAAAAAATCTTCGGCCCCTCTTGTAATAGCTCTTGCCATAGAGATTCTCGATCCCTCCTTTTATCCTTTTATCCAATATTTACAATATTTCAGATCAAATACTTGTCATATATCCTTCAAAATGGTCGAATTATAGGTTATTTATACTTGTTTGTCATTGTTCTTTTGAGCTGAAATGAACAATGGTTGAAGCCGACTTGTCATCTTGACTTGAAGCCGACTTGTAGCCTGGTTTATAGGTCTTCTATTTGGAGATTAACTTATGGAATATGTGGTGGTATCTTTTAGAAGAAGGGAGTTGACTTGGTGGAGTCATTTCTCTAACACAAAAAACATTTTTATCACTTCCAATTTTGACTCAATAAAAATCCTAGAAGCCTACAATGGAGGCTTTACCTATTGACTATTGATCAAAAGCATGAAACCCATGCTTTAATAAGTCAATAAAAATTTATTTTATAAATAATTTTATTTTCTTTATTTCAAATACAAGTATGAATATCGACACTAATTACATTCTTCAACACTCCCCCTTGACTAGGGAGGTATTCATAATTTTTACATATATGTACAAGGATGAACTCAAAATGAAATTATCTACAAAGAAAATGAGTCATACAATGCCGCAATGATTTCGAGTTAGATACTTGACCAAGGCATCAGAGTGGGACTAATGTGTGTTCCAATCTTCATCCACTTTAGGTACCATCAAACTTTTAAGCTCTAACACCAACCTAGGGATCTAGGTGCATATCCAAGGTCAAAGGTCCATGACCAATGTTACCCTCTATTATTTGGGATCTAGACATCAACACATAGGTTGACCATATGTTCTCCCAGGTATATTTTTTCCACAAGATGCTTCATCTCTCCTTATCAACTAAATTATATATATATATATATATAGATATAGATATATATATATATTATATATATATTATATATATATATATATATATATATTATATATTATATCCACCACTCCAAGTGTTAGTGTCAGTGTCTTCACATTGCCATCAGTGATCAAAATTACTCTTTTGCATTTCATACTAGGTGTCTCATTCTGATGAGTTGCATTCCATTAGGTCATGGATCAACTAATGGTAGGGTTCAATTCAATTTTTTCCCTCGTGACATATATCTGTTGACCTCTGTTCATACTTTTTAGGTCAATGGTTCATGTTTAAATAGGTCTTAGGTTTTAGAGTTTCAGTCTCATTAGGTCTCGGGTTTCCTCCATGGTCAAATTTCAGTGATTATTGATAATAAATGGTTCCATGTTTTTCTTAGTCACCTTGCTAACTCTTGCCACTGCAAAAGAAAAAGCATCAAATCAGTCCATCAAATTTCCCAGAAAAAAAAGGGCCAAACTTCAAACTGAAAACAGAGTTATTGAAAAAGCTACCAAGACTTTAGAAAAGTGTGTTTGAAATGAAGAAAAATCAAAGTGTAAGGTATATAAAGTAAAATGATGATAGAAAGCCATTCCATTGTGAAAAAAGTCAAGTGGAGAGCTAAAATCGTGTTTTGAAGGAAGAGTGAGCAAAGGGAAGAAAAATCCAAATTTGGTGCAAGTTTGCATGGCGCTGCACATTGGGAGCTCGGTGTTGCGCATCAGAAGGGTACTGCACATCAGAGCCAGTTCTCCTTCATTAATTTATACAGGTGCTGCCCATCAGAGAGACGTTGTGCATTGGGTTCAGCGCGATGCGCATTTTCCAGTGAGGCTTCAAAACCATCAAACTTCACCTCAAATCACCCTAATTGCTGCATTTCTCTTCGAATCAAGTAAGTAAACTTACTTTTGATCTCAGATAGGGTTTTATGCTTTAATTATGGTTTTAGCCTCCTAAAACTCAAAACCCTAGCTGTTTTCTACCTAATTTCTCACCATTGCAATCTTTTCTCACTTGTTTCCATTTTCCCATTATCATTTGCCCTAAATTTACCTTTAAATCCCATCTAACTTAACCCATATTGCCTTCCCCTATTTCCCTAAGAAACTAATCCCCTTTATCAAACCCTAAGTCCCTCATCCATCGAAACCCTAGCTCCCCAATCCTTCCCTTCATTACCCTACCTCATCTCATTACTATTGTTCCATTTACAAAATCTCTTCATACTCATCTTTTTGTTCCCACCTATTATCCATTATTCACCATATCATCACCACATTATCTCATAGAGACAAGCATGGAAAGAGGCAGTGAATTAGATTTTGAAGAGGACACTCTTAGTGATAGCTCAAGAGAAAGAAATTTGCAGCAAAGGAAGCCTCACAAAGGTGGCAGAATTATCAAGGAGGAACCTATCATCATGAGTGAACTTCTTGCTTTCCCATTAGCCATCACATGTTTGAGATATTATTCTTGTTTTGAGTTTTGTGAGATGGTTGAGAGGATTAAATTTCACCATGACTAGAGGGACAGTTTGTGACAAACATGGATAACAATATGGTACATCTTGCTTGGATAAACTTCACTCTTTCACCCACTATCATTGGAGAGGCCACAGGAATTCCAAATATAGGGCAAAATTGGAACAAAAGGCAAAATATCAGCAAGCAACATTATGAGCCTTACATCAAGGCTAAGTACCATGGCAAGATCAGCTGGGTGTTTCCTTTTAGATTCTTGGAGGACCGGTATGTTCCACTCATGAAACTTATCATCAAATACTTTACATGTGAGGGTAGGTTTTCCAGACTTTATGCCTACCACATCAGAATGCTCATGCACTTCACCAGGGTCAGAATGATGAGCATCCCTTATTTCATATGCAGAAACATAGAGAGTATGACAGTGATTGCAAAGAGAAAACCATATCCACAACAACTCAATAGTATTTACCATTTCTCTGTCATCAAAATTATTGGTTTGCATCAGCTTACTCTGTTGGGAATTCCCTGGGAAACTTTCATTTCCCATGAGAGCTTCAAGGGGCCTCAAATATTTTCATTAGATCCCCAAGAGGAAGGTGAGCCTTCCAGACAACAAAAAGTGCCTGAAACTAAAATAGAGGAGGTTCTTGTATTTGTCACCTATGAAAGAGGCACTAGATTGACTTTTGTAGTTGCCAAGCGATTACTATCTCCTCAAGGAGTGGAAGGGGTCTCACCTTCATCTACAGATCAGAGGCAAATGCTATCTCCACCTAGAGTGGAAGGGGCTTTGCCTTCTTCTCCAGCTAAGCAGGTACAGGTTGATCAACAACAGAAGGGCAGAGATAAAGGAAAGAAAAATATGCATGAGGATGATCCTAGTGAGGGGCAGGAGAGAGATTTTGTCCTTGTGGACCAAGAGATGGCACAAGAGGGGAATGTCATGGACTTTGGATGCTCAAAATCCAAGGGGTGTCAAGGATTTGATCATCAAGGAACAAGAGGCTGACATTCAAGCCTTATCAGTCAATTTAGAAAAATCAAAGTGGATCATCAAGTACCTTGAGTAGGAAAACAAGCAATTAACTGGCAAGCAGGTGATCATGGAGTTTCTTCAGCAGTTGATAGTTTCTTCTTGTCCTGGTAAATATTGCATGGTAAATGATGTAACATGATGTAAATGTTGATGTAAAACACTTCATGGGCTAGATACATCAGAGCAAAGGTGATTTTAAATTGGATGTATCAGTTTCCTTAGTTTTAGAGGCAAGTTGTTCCATTGCCTATTTTCTTGTTCCTAGTTTAGATGTTGTTGAAACAGTTCCTTGACTCATGGATTCGACCCCTGATGGATATCTCAGATGGTTTTGAGGTCTATATGATGTCTTTTCTCAGTCATTTGTAAATGTTGGACTCTTTTGGAAGTGGTGCACACATGGTATACTTGTATCAACAGATTGGCAAGGAATAAAACCAGGTTTTGTAGCTATTTTAGTGGGATTCTTGTGATACTGTGTTTTTGCATTGTTTCTTCTTCTGTAATAAGTTTTTCTTATGTGTTATATGTTTCAAAATCTTTTCATTCTTCTAAACTAAATGAATCAAGAGAAATAGGCAAAATACATAAATATTAGTGCTTTGCCTTGGGAATGCATTTAGTTTTTAATGTTTTCAGCAGCCTGAAGAGGATTCATGGTCTTTGCATGCCCTCCTCAGCCCCTCAGCGGTCTTAAATCAACCGTTTCACTCAATTACTAGTGCATAAACACTTATCTATCTCACCCCACAAAACATGTTTGCAAATGTAACTTGATTTCCCAGACCCAAGTTGCCTGCTCCATTTGATCCAACAACCAATCATCAAAATCAACCAAAACCCTAGAACTACTATACCTAGCCTAAAATCTAATTTCAATTCAGTCATCTCAAACTGTAATTGTGGTCATCTTTACTGAGATTGACAAGGAGAGAGCCCTCTCCCGACCTGGTAGGGCTAGCTACCAGGTTAAGCGTGGTTTGTGGCTATCCTAGGATTGCCTCACTTCAGCCTGAGGTCGATTTAGGCTCTAACACCAAGCATGCTTCAAATGTTCAAAATTTTTATAGAGAAATCCTGCACAATCATAACTCTAATTAGTAATAAAATTTCAAGTATATATATACAAGTAAACATAAACCTTTCCGGTCCTCAATCATTCTGATGCTACTTATATCATCACTAAGTTATCCATATACAACTTATTGGAATCTTTCTTCTTCTTTCATCAGTAACACCAAATACAACCTCAATACTTCTCAAGTCTTTTGTTTGCAACTCCATCAATATCCATTCATTGGCTTCATTCTTTATTCAAGGTATTTGCTATGACTATAATAATATGCCCTGCCTCTCAACTGGGGAAATGTACCTTTTCTTATATCCAAATATCCCTCTCAACTTAGAGAGAACAAAAACATTGGATATACTACATTCTTTCTTATTTCATCAAGTTCAGCTTGATCATCACCATTCTTATAGCTCCCTTCATCATGCTCATAATTATTATCATCTTCAATTACGAAAATATTCGACATCTTGAAGATTATGTACCTGCAAAACTTTAATAGCATGTACAACCAAATACAAATATATAGAAGCATGAAGTTAACTATATCAAAATCATGTCATTATAATGGAAGCATCAGAACATTCAAGCTTTTGTCATGAAATACCTAAACCTAGTTAGGTTCATAATCAACAAGGGTTACATTTTACACACTATACTTCAATATCTTGCTAGGGTTTATGGGGTTTTTTCATAAATCATAGACTCCATCTTTGAGACATAAAGCCTTAGAGACCAACAACTCATTCAAAATATCAAACCAATCATAGTGCTATACATCTAAGGTTTCAACAATATGCTTTTAGAATTTACATGTTAGACTCTACTAGGGTTTGTTAACCCTAGATTTTATCAATATCAAGATAGAATACTTGCATATACATACCTAGGGTTTCATTATCATACACTATCATCTCATATAAATATCCATACCTACTAGGTAAATTCAAGACACAAACATCAATACATCAAAGTTAGAAATACAACAAGTTTAATCAAACTAGGGTTTGATCATACAGACAGATATACACCTAGTGTTTCATTCATATGATCTTAATATAACTATTACAAGAGTTTTGTTTATAAACCCTAATTCACCAAACCTTAAAAATATAGGGTTTCATTTAGACATTAATAGCAAACCCTAAATGACTAACATTTTTACCATGACATTGTCAAAACCCTAAACTTCAAAAGAATCTGATTTATAGACCTTATCAACAACCCCTAAGTAGATTAGGGTGTCATTATTTAACATTGACATACCAAGAGGATAGGGTTTACAGTGAACCCTAAAGGTTAGGGTTTCACAAGAATGATCAAATGACAAGAGATAGTATAACGAGGATAGATTCAATATAATGATTAATCACCCTAACAAGAATATTTTATGACTCAAAACGCTAAACACAAGATAATTAGTAAAAGGAAGCAAATTTCAAAATAATTTTAATGAAAAAGGTATTTTGTTGTTGTTGTTGTTCCAAATCTCTTAATTATAGCCATACTTGGAGTTGCTCCTTTTACAAATCTTGTAGGGTTTCCTTCAATTGCTCTCTTTTAATTTAGTTCCAATTTTATGCCTGCAACACTTAAAGACAAGTACAACTAAGAAAACTATACAATACCCAAAATGTGATGTCAAATGTTAATCTATGGTTTCTAAGCAACAATGGAGGATGAAATCCCAGGGTTCCCAAGTGAAAATTCTAGGTCTAGCAAAAACAAATTTTCTTCTATTTTAATTATCACTAGGGTTTACTATATACCCTAACTTACCTACAAACTTAGAAGTATAGATTAGGGTTAGGGTTTCTATATGACAAGGATTGTCATGTGTCATTTGGGATTTATAATTTTCAATACCAACATCATATGTTAGGTTCTTAAACAAATAAACATGTTGTGCATACCTTAAGGTTTCATACCTTATAGAACTTGATGCCTTTTCCTGCAAACTGCACGCATATCGTTAAGTTACTAAAATATAAAAAATAATGTTGATATTTACTTGAAGACTTGACGATAAAGAGACTTGTTACACTTCTTCTTCGCCTGTAACTTCTTTCATAGACTACACCCAAGGTCTAGAACTTCTCATTGTATTTCAAACTGTATAGGTGAAATGGCTTTGAATGTTGCTTAGTGTATTCGAGATGACTCATTGAATAGGTACTTCAAGAGACTAAAATATGCACAAAAGTTGTCTTTCATTGTGTTTGATACAATTTATCAAACAAGTGTATTTTTAAGAGAATTGATATATGTATACTTCAAAGATCGGCTTCCCTTAGGTAACAATTCAAGTTTTGGACTATGTAAATATGTATTCTATAGGACTATCAATCTTTTGTCACAAGATTTTGTCCTCTAAACCACTGAATTTTCCTTAAGAGGATATATGAATAAGACTATAGGAAAGAGCTAATATGATAGGTATGATGATAGATCAATATTAGAAGTCTTAGATTAGAGTTCCCTTTCAGAACTTTGGCATTTTCATAAGGTAACAATGGCTCTACATTAGGATTACTAGTATAGATTTAGAACAAGTCAATACTATCCTCCAACAAAACCAGAGGTTTAGTACCAAACCTTTGTGCTCATAATTTTGAAAATATTTGGCTCCTTTTCAGGGTTAGTGGAGTTATGATCTAGGAGATTTTCATGTGGACTTTCAAACAAAAATCCCCATTATACATGATCTTATACTGACACATACATTTGATTGTGAAATCATGAGCAATGTGTATTCTAAATAACTTCAATAAACCATAAACATGAAACAAGAATCAATAATAATGAACAACCATAAACACATGATATGATAATGGAGTTCATCCAATGTGGACTACGTCTCAAGGCTCAGGGTCAAGAGTGGGGAGGTTGCTTCATTAGTCGCTGCAAGAAGATGATGAGTACATGATGTAATATCTGTCAATACAAGGATGAACCCCTTATCTAGAATGGCATGTCTCTCCATGAGATGTTATCCTATAAAGAAATATCACTCAATATTTTCTCCTTCAGCATGACAAGGAAAATCTCACATAAAGTGGCATTCATAGATCTAAAATTCAAATCATCATCTCAATGAAAAACAAATGGACAAATGGAGAAAATACATATTATACTTCCAGGTATGGGGATGACTTGAAAATCAACTATTTGAATGAAGAAAAAACATTTACCATCATGTTCCCTGTGAAAAACTGTGAAATCTGAGTATAAACTCGACCCCTTTCTGTCTCAGTCAAATCTAGGCTCCCTGGGAATCTCAAAGATTCCATAAAGATTTAATTTCGTGGGTTGATTGAAATTTGGTTACTCATATGAAGAAATTGACCACGCCATAGAGTTCCTCGTGAAAAATCAAGTCAAACGAGTATAAAGTTGTATAATTATGAAATTGCCAATTTTGGGCCTTTAGGGAATCTTTCAGATTCTATGTAGATTCCCGCATCAAGGTTCCACCTTCATGGTTTCGCCTTCAACATCATGTTTCTAGAAAATCCACTACTCATATCAGAAAACTGATCATGCCATCATACTCTTGACTAAACTCTAGTTAATTTGAGTAGAAAATTGGCATAATTCTGTCACTATGACTTATGGGGCTCTAGGGAATCTAAAGATTCCCCTGTAAGATTCCATATGGAATATTCCTACAAAGTTTCCCTCAAAATTTATCTCGAAAATCATGCCCAAGCTAGTGTGGTTCTGGCATTAGAAAATTTTTGCTAGTCGACATGCAGATCCACCCTCTCCTCCTCGGCCTCCGATGGACTAGACGAATGAAAAGATGAATTTATATATTATTTGGGTGGCAAAATTTACAAAATTTGGAAACTTGGCTTCATGGCTGACAAATAGTAAATAAGTTGATTTATTCTAGGATGTCTCGGGGTCAAACCTGTGGGCCTCCCCCCATCTTTTCATTTGGCATCGGTTTATTTATTTTTAGCGGTGGTTGTATGGGGCATGCGGCGGGTTGTCACGTGGTGGCTGCGAGTTCGATACCCGTCGACCTCCCAACTAAGTGGTGTTCAGATAACAGCCTATGGGCCATACATTAATATATATTATATATTGTTTGGGGTTTGGCGTGTCTACCAAGACCTCTCCCACATTATATTATATATATATATTATATATCTTAATTTAGAAACAAACAATTCAAAAACCGCTAACCAAATTTTATGGGTCACTGGCAACTTTAAAGAGATGACATATTCATCATTTCTGACCACCGATAGGTGCCAAAATGTCACTTAGTTAGTGACCACCAGATTTAGCAACTTCTGCAAAATTTAGCCAAACCTCCATTTTTGGCGAGCCTCCAAATTTAGTTAGTGCTCTGCTAAATTTAGCTAATGGGGTCGAGTTGACCAAAACTTTTATTGTTAATATCTTAAGCATACGAACTCAGATTTGAGTGTCATTTGCATTGTTGGCATCAGGATGAAAAACTCTACGTTATGGTCTTGTTTTCAACAAAATAAGAAGACTTTTATTTTTTATCATTTCCAGAGCCACCTGTATCATTCCTCCCCACTAAGGAGCTTTTGGTCCTCCAAAAGCATAGACACAATCTAAAATCTATTGTACTCCCTCATATGCACAACAAGTGCCCTAATAGGCCATACTTCCTTCTCCTTCACCTTTTTACTTAAGAGCCATAAGTGATGAACTGACACCTGCATTTTATGCAAACCTGCAGTACATCTTACAAAGTACATGTTATTTTACAAGACCAAAGATGACCCAAGAAAAACCCCATACTTTCCAAGACACAAACTCTTTATTCAAGTTTACATATGAATCATAATAGAAAGAAATACCATAGCTATCCACAAAAAGGCCAAAAACATCACATGTTGCATTCATAAGCGATGGCAAACACTTCATCACTTTTACAATCATTCACAACATGTGATTTACAAAATGTGACCATGACAAGCTATTATATCTAATAAAACTACCTCTTACTCAACAAAGTGAATGGGTCTTCTTTCTGGAGTTGATTCTCTTATCGAAAGGTTTCATTGGCTTGTTCCTGCACAAGAGCTTTTTCCTTCTTGAGACACTTCTCTGGATGGAGATCCCAACAGTGGCTCTCTGATGTCCACCTATGTTGCAATGTCTACAAAAATTCTTCTTCCTCCACACCCGCATAAACTTCTTCCTTCCCTGATGTGGAGAAGGCATTCCACGTCTTATCCTCTTTCTTGTTGTCCTTCTTTTCTGAAACTTGGAAACTACATGGTTATACAAGCCACAAAAACTACATGGTTTCTTTGCAATAAAATTTATTGATCATCAACAATCTTCTTGTAATCAAAAGGAACATTAACATACTCAGAATTTGTACACCTCACTTGGTTATGTTTGGTGCAATATTGGTGATGAGAGTTTGCCTTAGCTCTTCCTCTACAATGTGCATTGTCATGGGAAGATTCTGATGTGTTCCCATCATCCTCTTTCCTCTAGGGTTTCGGCAATGGCTTGGATTTTTTGTCTAAGGAATCCCTTTGATTCCGATTCCTTCAAAGACTCTCCTTCAATGTACTCCAATCCTGTGAATCAAGGTCTTTGTACAACCTCCAATGGTTGATTTATTCCTTGGCCATTAACACCAAGTCCTTCTCCTTTATACCCCATCTTGGTAAGGAGTTTAATGTAGGTTCCTTAAATGGGTGCCTCAAGGCTTCCAACAGAAATAACATCATGTGAAAATCAGACTAAAGGACTATCAACACTATTTACCTTATTTTTTTATTCTAAAGAAGGTGATGATGGCTTCACTAAGCCTTTGTTTCACTTCAACTTTTCCAAGGCCTCTTCCATGGCTCGTAATTGAAGCTGCAATCTCTGTTTCTCCTCTCCTAATTCTTGTAGAAGTCTCCTCAAGTACACATTATCTGTGTGAAGACATTGGTTGATCTCTTCATTTTAATGATGAGAAGTTGAAGAAGAATAATATTCACCCAAGGATGGAGATGGAGCATCATCCTCTACTCTCTCTTTCTCCTATTCCTCTTTTGCCATTTTCTCCCCGTAACCTCCAAACAATATATCTACCATGTTTTCCATCCTGTGGAAGGCCTCGTAGAGATCTTGGTTCTTATCCATTTCCCTTCTTGTTAAACTCTCAATTCACAATCCCTATCAAAAAGGTCAGACCGCTCTGATACCACTTGATTCGGGAAATTTTCATGAGTGCTTTCAAACAAAAATCCCCATTATACATGACCTTTCACTGACACTTACATTTTCTTGTGAAATCATGAACAATGCATATTCTAAAAAACTTCAGCAAACCATCAACATGAAAAAAGAAGCAATAATTATGAAAAACCATAAATACATGATATGATAACGGAGTTCATCCAATGTGGACTATGTCTTCGGGCCTGGGGTCAAGAGTGGGGAGGTTCCTTCATTAGTCGTTGCAAGAAGACGATGAGTGCATGATGTAATCTTTGTCAATACAAGGATGAACCCCCTTATCTAGAGTGGCATGTCTCTCTATGTGACGTTTTCCTATAAAGAACTATCACTCACAAGATGTTCTCCTTTAGCATCACAAGGAACAATCTCACATAAAGTGGCATACAATGATCCTCTCACAAAGTGGCATACATGGATCTCAAATTCAAATCATCATCTCAACAAAAATCAAATGAACACATGGCGAAAATACACCTTATAACTCCAAGTTTGGGGATGACCTGAAAATTGTCTACTTGGGTGAAGAAAAAACATACGCCATCATGTTCCCTGCAAAAAACCATGAAATTTGAGTATAAATGCAACCCATTTCTATCTCGGTCAAATCTGGGCTCCCCGAGAATCTCAAAGATTCCCTTATGGTTGACTAAAAGTCAGTTACTTAGATGAATAAATTGATCACGCCATTGTGTTCCTTGCGAAAAATTGAGTGAGATAAGTAAAAAAGTTCTGAAACTGACAATTTTGGGCCTCTAGGGAATCTTTCAGATTCCATGCATATTCTTGCGTTAAGGTTCCACCTTTAATGTTTTTTCCTGGAAAATTCGTTAATCAAATTAGAAAACTAATCATGCCATTAGACTCTTAGCAAAATTCTGGTTAATTTGAGTATAAACTTGGCATAATTCTGTCACTATGACTTATGCGACTCTAGGGAATCTAAAGTTTCCCCTATAAGATTCCCTATGGAATATTCCTACAAATATTCCCTCAAAATCTATCTCAAATTTGTGCCCGAGATGGCGTGGTTCTGACATTGGAAAAGTTCTGCTTGTCAACGTGGGGGTCTACCCTCTCCTCCTTGACCTACAGTGGACTGGACAAATGAAAAGACATATTTATATATTATTCGGGTGGCGGACTTTACAAAGTGGCTAGTGGACGGTAAATAACTTGATTTTTTGGAGAAGGTACCGAGGTCAAACCTGTGGGCCTCCCCCCCTCCCCCACTCTTTATTTGGTGTTGGTTTATTTGTTTTTGGCAGTGATTGTATGGGGTCGCCACGGTTTCGATACCCGCTGACCTCCCAACTTTTCGGTGTTCGGTTAGCAACCTACGGGCCATATTAATACATATTATATATTGGTTGGGGTAGGATGGGTCAGCCGGCCCTGCCCCCCATTTTTCATATATATTTTTTAAATTTAAAACAAACAATTCAAAAATGGTCAACTGAATATTAAGGGTCACTAAAAAATTTAATGAAGCGACAATTTCATCATTTCTGACCATCGATAGGTGCCAAAATGTCGCCTAGTTAGTGGCAACCAAATCTAGCGGCTTCTGCAAAATTTAGTCTAACCTCTAGTTTTGGCGAACCTCCAAATTTAGTTAGCGCTTTGCTAAATTTAGCCAGTGGGGCCAAGTTGAACAAAACTTTGGTTGTGAATATCTTGAACATACGAACTTGGATTTGAGTGGTGTTTGTGTCGTTGGAATTAGGTTACAAGCTCTACATTTTGGTCCTAATTTCGATGTAATACAAAGACTTCAATTTTTGAGCATATATGGAGCCACCTGGATCAAGTTGTCAAGATGAAGGCCTTTGATGCCTAACAAAACCTAGAACAATCCTTAACAAGTTTGTTGTTCTATAGTGAGTAAGATATACATTACAAAGTTTGGACCTTATGAAGGCTATAGACCTAATACAATCTCTCTAGACCCTCACTTTATCACCAAGATGTGTGGCCCTCTTAGGAATGTTGAATCACTCTTTCGGTTCTTCAAGAGCAGAACTTCTCATGCCCTTGATCTCTTTAAGTTTGTAGTCTTGTTACAGTGAATAGGGCTTGTAGAGTGCCTAGAAATTTAATATTGTTTCCTTCACAAATTCAGTCTATGGTATTTTTTTCTTCTTGATATTGGATGGAGCCAATTTTATCTTCTTTATCTACCCTCTCTTCAAAGCCCTAGCTATGATACCATATTGAAAAATCTAGGGCATCAAGCAAATTAAGTTCTTCAAGTGGATTTCCCTTAACTTTGACATAGTCTTGTGATTGTTCTTTCATTTTGTTAGTACTTTCTATTTATTATGTTCATCAAGACAAATGCCAAACAAAGAAGATCACAACAGGGACACAAGATGTAGGCATAATGCCAGGGTAAAACCAAGTCAACTCTTTCTCTAGTAGATTATATGATGTTGAGATACACTTGACCCTTTGACCAATAGAATTTCTCAAACCACCAAATCAGCGCCTTCTGCAATAGTCTTGGCCCTCCTGCAATAGCTCATGCAATAGAGATTCTCATCCCTTCCTATAATAGCTCTTGCAACATAAAAAATTTTGACCCCTCCTGTAATAGCTCATGCCACAAAGATTCTCGCCCCCTCCTGTAATAGATCATAGCACATAGATTCTTGTCCCCTCCTTTTATCCTCTTATC
Source organism: Pinus taeda (assembly GCA_000404065.3). Lineage (NCBI taxonomy): Eukaryota > Viridiplantae > Streptophyta > Pinopsida > Pinales > Pinaceae > Pinus > Pinus taeda. The sequence continues at coordinate 142,691 of APFE031374624.1, read as the reverse complement.
CGAGCTTTAGAAGATTGCAGATCGAATACTTGTCTTGTCTCCTTCAAAATGGTTGAATGATAGGCTATTTATACTTGTTTGTCATTGTGCTTTTTATCTGACATGAACAGTGGTTGAAGCCGAGTTGTCATATTTACTTGAGGCCGACTTGTAGTATTGTTTATAGATATTCTATTTGGAGATTGACTTGTAGAATATGTGGCATTATTTTGTAGGAGAAAGGAGCTGACTTGGTGGAGGAGTTTCTTTGACACAAAAAACATTTTTATCACTTTCAATTTTGACTCAATATAAATCCTAGAAGCCTACAATGAAGGCTTGACCTATTGACCATTCACCCAAGCATGAAACCCATGCTTTAATAAGTCAATAAAAAATTCTTTTATAAATAATTTATTTTCTTTATTTTGATAAATACATGACTCAAATACAATTATGAAGACTGACACTAGTTACATTCTTCAACATGGCAGCATCAGCAAAGGAGGTGGGAGGAGTATCTTCCACTGGTTGAGTTTGCATATAATAATGGGTATCAAGAGTCCATTTGAGGCTCTTTATGGGCAAAGTTGTAATACTCCTATCAGCTCAAGTGATCTAGTGAATAGGGTATTGATTGGACCAGATAGGTTGGCTGAGATGGAATAGGAGATGCAAGTTATCAAGAGGAACTTAAAGGCAACTCAAGACAGGTAGAAGAGTTATGCAGATCATAATAGAGCATTCAAGGAGTTTTAGGTTGGGGAGCATGTGTACTTCTACATCAAGCACTATCAAGAGGAAATCCTTGAGGATTGGATCATGTGCCAAGTTGGCACCTCGATATTGTGGCCCTTTTGAGATCCTTGAGAGGAATTGACTAGTGGCCTACCAACTTGAACTGCCGCCAACAATGAAAGTCCATGATGTTTTCCATGTTCCATTACTTAAGAGATATGTCCAGGATGTTGATAATATGATTGATTGGTATGTGTGTTAGGTAGAGCCAAAGGGATAATTCTAGCTAGAACCTCAATGCATTTTGCAATGGAAACAACTCATGCTCCAAAACAAAGCAATCGAGCAAGTTAAAGTGTGATGGAGGCCCTTTGGGCCCAATGAAGCTACATGGGAGATGGTTGATCATATATGGGATATGTTTCCTTCTTTATTTGAACTTGGTTGAGCAGATGTGTTTGGTTTATGTGTTTTGGTTTCTGCTTATGCATATGTGTATTGTAGATACTACAATGAGTTGTGTTATAAAGATCCAATAAGTGATATGTTGTAAATACTGCATTGAGTTGTGTTACAAAGCTCTAATAAGCAGTATGGTGTTCATGGTTTCAGCAGTTTGGTATGATGTAAATGTTACATTGAGCTATGTTATAAAGCTCCATGGGAAACATGTTTTGTTGGTTATAAGTGTCATTAAACACCAATGATGGTGTTCCCCCAATGGGTAGGGGTTTGCAATAGAACCTGGTTGATTTTCCATGTAAACAAAATAAGACCAAGGTCATAGGACACTTATGCCAAGCTAAATATTGGGAAAAACACTTTAGTGGGCATCATTTGTGACTAATTAATGACTATGGAAATTGGCAATGCAAAGAGACATAATTGGCATTTAATTATGAGAATAAAGGAAAATAGGGGAAAAGGAAGGTAAAGAAACAAAAATTTGCATGCAAGAGAAATTAGAGGAAAAATGAAGGAAAATGAAGAAAATAGAGGCCTCAATGATAAAAAGGCTTCAGAGAAATAGTTGCTAGCTTTTGATAGTTTTGAGTTGAGCTCACTCTCATTCTCTCTTACTCTTGCACACTTTGAAATATCTTGGAGCATCTTTGGAGCACTATAGTATTTATTGATTTTTTAGTAGCTTGGGAGGTACTCCAAGCCCTAGGGTTCGGGGTTTGGAGGGAAAAGTGCCACAAGAGTCAGTTGTGGGCTTGGAACTCAAGGTTGTGGTTTTGCACCAATTGTGATTTGGGCCAAAACCATGGACGCATTTTGGACATGTGATAGAATGAGATGATAAAGGGTGGAAAGGAGAATCCAACACTTCAAGAATCGTCGAATTCTGAGTTTTCCATAGTGAGATATGATTTTTTGAAGATGACAATTAATTATTAGACAATCAATTCATGTAAGCTTGGTCCAAAAGACATGTCTCTTCACTAATTCAAGTAGCCCTCTTTTAAGTTATACATAGGAAGTGAATTGATTCATTTGTGATCATCCAAATGTGCATCTTCTCATAGAAAACTATCTTTGAGGAAGTCGTAGATTAGAGGAGAAAAGAGGACAAGTGTGGGTTGTGTTTGTATGGGTTTACTCTCTCCCAGAGGTCCAAGTTTGAAGTTGGGAGGCAGCCGCAGGTATGGGTAGTTTATGGTGTGTTTTTTATGCGATTTGAGGAGGGTTTACACTTGTTAAACATGTCGCAATTCTAAAGGTTGATTATAGGTAGGCCATCGGCCTTAAGTGTCCTAAACAGGGAGGCCGAGATGTTTTTCTGAGGAGCAGAACGAGCCGCAAACCCAACCCTCTATTTTGGCAAGTGTGGAGGCATGTTGGGGGCTTGTTTGTAGCCCAGAACTATAGTAGAAAGTGGCCTGAAATATCTAAAGGGAAACCACAGTTAAGGAAAAGGTCTGGACATGTAGAGAGGTGTTGTAGTAGTATGTGTTTTAGCCCTAACTAGTAGTGAAGAGATTCAACGGTACACATCAACCCATAAACAAAGGTTGGTATGGTTTTGTGTTGAGAAAGATTGTTAGTTGTCTCAGTTTTGGTTGCAGCCTATGGAATCTGTGTGTTGAGATCGACTTGGGTAGTTGGAGACCTCAACTAGGAGAAAATCTTGCAATGAATATTTGGGAGCGATTGGACTAGTGGAGGGAAGTGTGTTGGCTACCCAAAGTAACCCTAGAGGAACATACAAGAATGACGTTGATTAGTGCATGATTGGGTGAAGTTTGTAGCCTAATGTGTAGCTCTTTGACAAACAAAATAGGCTACTAGATTGGTAGATTGGAGCTCAGGTACTGGCCATCCTAGAGAGTAGATTGGATCAACCCGTGTTCATTGTAGAAGAAGCGACTTGCAGCAGTGATAGGAGGCAACCCTCCTGGAGAATTTATGTGTTGTCCTTTGATGGACTAAGCGGCAACTAGAGAGAAAAATGAGAGCGAAGGACTGACAGGACAAGATACAGCATAGAGTCTACAACGTAATTGTCATTGTATGTTGTATTCCATAGATTGTTGTATTATTCATATTGGTTTAATATAAAGAAAATTGGGTTGTACATTATTGCACAATATTTTGTTACAAATTGTGTATACTTATGCATATGTGATTTACTGCTTTATATTTTCTATTGTGTAAAGTAGTTCTTGTTGAGATTCTTGGTTTGGTAGCATTAGAGATTCTAAGATTCTATCCTAGACCCAAGATCGTGGAAATTCAACAGTATTCACTTGGATTGGAGAAAGAAAGCAAAGGAAAGCAAGGTAGCTCAAGGGAACAATTGGATCAACAACTACAACTAGATTGCTTTGCATGTAACAGGTTGCATGTGTGATTTCCTTGTCGATATTTGGATGCATGGTATGTGTTGTCATCGACATGGATATTTGCTTGGAGTGACAGTGGTTTCAGCCTTCTCTTGCAGTTTCTTGGATAGCCATGGTGTTATGGATTTCCTACTTGTTTTTTTCTTCTAATTGGTGCTCAAGTTCCTTATGGTTGTGGGTCGGAACAAACACTCTGGAAGACCCATAACACTTTGGGTTGAGTTACTAGTTCTTGGAGCCATTGATTGGGACAAACGCTCTAGAGCCCTTGGTGGGTTGAGTTACTAGTTCCTAGAGCCGCAGTTGGAACAAACACATTGGAGCCCTCGAAGGTTGTGGGTTGAGTTACTAGTTCTTGGGGTCATGGACAACTTGGGTAGAGACTGATCTGGTTGATGTTAGTGATTTATGGACCATAAAAGTGGAATCACTGTGGTTGAGGGTTGAGGTGGTTTGGCCTCTGGAAGCCCTGGTTTGGTTTTGTCTTGGTTTATTCCATGAGATCCCACATTCATGCTTGGAATATGGCATGGGGGTGATTGGATGAAAGAGATATTTGGTTCAACCCAATCTATGGTCGAGTGGTACATGGAAGTCCCTGACTTGGTTGTCATTTTCATATGTTAACAAGAGTTATTTTCCTATTGTGATTTATGAGCACTTGTACTAGTTATCATGTTGACATTATGGTTGATTTTCCATGGTTTATGTGTTGGTTATTTGTTGGTTATATGCTGGTTATAGGATGTATTCTATCTTTGGCTAATGTCATGCTTTAATAAGTTATTGAGTGATTGATGAGTGCATGGACTAACAAGTGCTATTGCAACTAGCTATAGAGGTTTCAGAGCCTTCATGGTGATTTTCACATGAAGACTATCAATTTATGATTAGATATGCATTCATGACCTGTAACTTACATGTTTACCATATGTTTGACGAAATGTCTGTTATGGATTAGGTAGCTTTGGGTCAATTTCTTGCTTGAGTTTGAAAGGTTAGCATTGTTATCGTCTTTTCTATGTTTCTGGAAAGTTATAACTAGTTTTGGGCAGTGGTCTAAAGACTAGTTTGGAACTGTGTTGTGGGGAACACCCCCCCCCCCCTTCGAACCCGCTCCCAATCCATGCTCCGGGCGGGAGCGGCTCGGGAGCACACTCCAGATAAAAAAATTTCCGCTCCCTGCCATTTTCGGGAGCGCTGTCAGAAGCGTCGCTCCCAGAGTGAAAATTACAGCCCGGGAGCAATCAGGGAGCGATCTCCCGATCGCTCCCGGACTTTAAATTTTCGCTCCTGTAGTGTTTCGG
>APFE031374624.1:96096-134641 GCA_000404065.3 Pinus taeda | reverse complement strand
AAAAATAGCTCCGGGATTCGCTCCCAAACCAAGAGCTTCTGAAAATGGTCACTCCCGCTCCCGTTTCCACTCCCGCTCTCCGCTTCCACTCCCGCTCCCAAGTAACATAGGTTTGGAAAAATGTCTCAGATCTGAGAACCATTGGCACTGAACTGGAGGAATTCAGTCATAACTGCATGGAAGCAAGCCTGTAAGTGTGGCTATAGGCTTCCAACCGCATGGATGCAATGTCAAGGGTGCAATTATGGAGCTAGGTCAGAGAAAAAGGGTTCTAACTCAGGGATTGATCACTTGGGGAGGTTATGTAGCTCCTGAGTGATTTGTAGTGCCTGTGGGATGTTAGTAATTGTTCAGTTTGTAGGTCCCACTTCCTTAATTGGAACTTTGAGGTTGAGTCATGTCATAGTAACACTTGTGTCATATTTACCCTGGCAAGCTTGTGAATTTGGGTAAATATGAGAGGAGTCATTACAAACACGAACGCGGTGACTTAGGAGATAGGTGTGCTTTGGAGGTGATTCAACTTTCAAGCTATAGGTAAGTGGATTTTGCTTCTATTTTTTCTTCTAGTTTTGCTACAATAGTTTTCCTGTCCATTTTGTTTACATGCACAACCTTACAACAATGCATTTTTCTTTATTCTTACAACAACCGTGGCTCAATCAAGGGTAGAAGATAAGGGGCAAAAGGGGAGGAGTGTCCCCATTGGTAATTCCCCGCCTCTTTCAATTTCATCAGGGTCTGTCAGTGTTCCATCTATTGGAAGTGGGGCTACAACAAAAACTTGTGGAAGCTAAATATCCACAAGTATTTTGGACACCTTGCATTATTTGTTCCTTGAATTTAGCGCTTAAATCTATTGTTTCTAATGTTCCTTGGATTGGAAATCTTATTGAGGATGCACGACATATCTGCAACTTTGTACAAAATCATACGAATGTCCTCATAATCTACAAAGAGTACATACATCTATCATTATTGAAGGTTGCAGATACACGGTTTTCCTTGCATTCATCATGCTGAAGAGGTTGAAGGAGGACAAGACCACTTTTGGGCCCATAAATTTTCAGAGTTTTGGTCTTTTTGGAGAAAGACAAATCAAACGGCCTCAAAAAGAGTTGACACAGTGTTAGATGATGCTTGGTGGGAGAGGGTAGATTTTACTATTAAGATCAAGGACCCTATCATTCCTTTGTTACTATTTGCAAATATAGAACAACCTATACTAAGAGAGGTTTATGAGGGATCGGATTCCATGATTGAGTCTGCGAGGACCGTTATTTTTCAAAGGGAGTGCCTTGAGTATGAGACATCAACAAAGGCCTTCTTCACCACCATACAAGATATTCTTGTCAGCGGGTGGGACAAGAATTGCACACCTTTGCATTGCTTGGCTCACTCATTGAAACCAAAATACTACAACCATGAGTGGTTGAATGGTGGACTTTCATGTAGATTCCCTCCTCACATGAGGGTGAGATTTTACAGGGAGGAAAGTTGCATTGAGATGGATATTTCAAGATAGAGCATCCCTTGATGAGGTGAAGGATGTCTTTGCATAGTTTTCCACTGGCACTAGCTGATTTGTAGGCTATGATGTGATTAGAGATAGGGGGGATAAGAAGCCCTATTCTTGGTGGGCAACTCATGGGGAAACATGCCCTCCTCTACAACAGTTAGCCATGAGGCTCCTCTCTCAGGTTACTTCATCCTCTTGTTGCAAGATGAATTGGAGAACATATGGGAATCTCTATAGTTTGAAGAAGAGCAGGGCTTGAGCAATCTAGGGCAAAGACAATGGTGTATGTGTACACCAACCTTCGTCTTATTTATAGGCAGAGGGAGGAGTCGCTGAAGGGAAAGACAAAGATGGGGGATGTGTTTCCTGATGGTATGGGTTTGGACAATAGCGTTGAGTTGGCATTGGCTAGCTTGGATCTTAATGAGCCAGTGCTAGAGCTTGTCAGTTTTGATGATAGTGATATTCTTGAGGGGTCATCCTCCACACCAGCAGATGCAGAGATTATAATGGATATAGAGGAGGAGGATGCAGAGATTATAATGGATACAGAGGAGGAGGATGCAGAAGAAAGCAGTGGTGGTATTGATGCTAATTTTGATGTTGATGAGCTATAGCCTATAACTTGCTAGCAGCTACCTATGAGATTCTTCCTTCTTGTCATACGCTTTCGGGTTCTAGTGTCTACCTTGTTTTGTATATGCTAGTTGCCATTGGCATTCCTAGTCAAGAGTCTTTGGGACTCGATACCTATGTAATACATTTTGATTTTGATGACTTATTGAGAAAACTGTAGTTTCTGGCCAATTTCTTGTGTTTATCCAATGTCAATTTATTGTCATTGATGTAGTAGTAAGTGCTAGTTGTAAACTTGTATCATTGATGAATCACGATTGTATGCATAATGTTACAACGTACATGTATGATTGAATTTGTATCATCATGAGAATTTGTGTAATATCTATATATATATATATATTATATTATATATATATATATAATATATAATGTGTCATGTTCAAGGAGGGCTCTGTGTCCCGTGTCAGACACTCATATTTGCAAGTCCTGCATGTCCCCCGTCCCTGTGTCAAGTGACCTAGGACACAGATCTAGGATGCCTAATACAGGGCCTCATGTGGTTTTTACATGGCTTTGACTTGTGACCTTGGGTTTACAATGGTGGTGAATGTTGCACTGATAAGTATATGTATCTCTGCTGACATGTGAGCTATTAAGGTTTTTATAGTAGTTTCATTTAGCCATAAGTATAAGGGCAACAAGGAGGAGAGAGGGAGGATATCATAGAGAATGCATTAAGAGAAAAAATTGTTGATAAGAGTAGGCAAATCCATTTGTAAATATAGGAGACATTGAAGAAGTCATAGTACAAATATAAGGCCATGCATGATTAACAAAGAACAAATAAATCAGTCAAAGTGGGAGATAGAGTATAGTTACAATTGAACGAGACTATAGGGTCCATTGTCCTCATAACAAGATCAAGGATTTTGCGATATGGTCCTTTCGAGATACTAGAACACGTGAAGATATTGCCTATAGACTCAGTTTATCCCCATATATGCGTAGTTACTCTATCATGAATGTGGAAATCTCAAACTCTATGATCCTTCTATGTTGGATGAGGAGGGGCAGGTCTTACCTTCCATAGATGCTCAGGTAGAGTTGACCAAGAACACAGTTTTGCAGGAATCCATAACTACAAGATAGAGGCAGGATGACCTTTGTTAGACTGGGTTGAAAGGACAACTTCCAGGAAAAGGAAAATGGTACTCCAGGGAAAATGTAGAGGAATAGAGAGTGTCTTTCCTTTTGTACTTGTATTATTTCCATACTAGACAAAAGAGAGCAAAGCAATCTCACCTTCTAGCTAGGTTTTCTCCCCAAAGGATTTCCTAGACCAAATAGTTTGTGTTCATTGTGGATGGTGTGTGATTGTATTTGTTGTTCTCTATTTTTCCACATTTGATCTATTTCATGTCTAAGCAAAAAATCGGTAACTAACAAATCTGGAATCTGAAGGAATTTAACCATCATAATGTAGATTTCAGTTTATTTTATCAAAACCAGTGTGACGAACTGTCCAATGAAATATCTAGGGCAGTTTACAGATCAAATACAAAAACGAGGATTGCATGAATTTTCTGTCTTGCTGAAAACCAGAAACATTTGATTATGCTAAGCAAAAATATTAATTGGAGACCTGGAAAAAATATAACTTATAACCTTTATTCCAGATTTTTCCAACTGGAATATCTTTTAACTCAGGTCTGCCATATACCTGGCATTCCAAAAATTCAACGCTAAGCACAGATATATCAAAATAAATTTCCAAACACTGTGTCAGTCCTTGCCACCAAAACCCCTGAATCCACTCGCCACAACCCCGGCATTCAACTATATATTTTCTTGCTTGCTATCCTTGTTTCCCAAAAGCTGCTACTGGATTACGGGGGCACCCATATCAATATAAACGGAGAGGTTACTGAGACCATGATGAGAAGAGTGGGGATACAAATTAATCAGGTTGCTGCAGAGGAATAAAAGAATTCAAAAAACCATGAAATGTCTGAACAAGCCTTCACCCAGATGTCCCTTGCAATGTTTGAATCTGTGCAGGCCTCTTTTAGGTCACAGCAATACTTATTCTTCAGTTTCACATCAGGTCAAGCCAAAACTGCCCCCGGTGTTTCAAGATCTTTGAAAACTTCTATCCTTAAGGAATGAAAACAAGCCTGAAGTCCGGTCATTCAATGAATGAATGATGACATCAATCAACTTAAACATTTTTCTCAAGCCCCTTGAGAAGAAATTGAAGGTCGTTGCAAATTCTTTTGAATAAATCTCTTTTCAAAAATATTTATGGGTAGGTGAACATAGAGGCAGATGCCTTATCCAAAGAGGCAGTTTGTGTGGCTAAAGGTTCTGTGGTGCCTGAGGAGTTTAGAGGAGGCCCTTCTGTCTCCTATATAGTAATCTTGATCTCCATAGGTGTCAGATGGTGTATTATTCTGGTGGCTGGCTTTTGGTTTCTGATAGGGTTCTTTCCTATATTTTTCTCTCTTACAGTTATATGTTTTAGACAAAGTTGCAATGGTTCTGTTTTTGCCATTTTCTGGTAAACTTCTTTTGGAGAGGACTGAAATTTAGAGCTAATTACCTAGCACCTTAGTTTTAGGGCAAATGGTGTCTGTAGTTTTCTGTTCCAGATTCTTTTTGAATTAAGTACAGGTCAGTGCTTTTTCTATGCTCATGATGTAAGGCTTATAAAGAATGATTTCAATTCAATAGCACTTTTTCTTTGGCAAAGAAAAGAAAATAGGCCTGACAATGTTTGGATATCAAATGCACCTCTCTGGGCATGGGTTGAGTTCCTTCCTGTTAATCCCAAACATAAGCCATTCATGTAAGAGTTAGCTCAATCTTGCATTCTCACAACCAGCCCTTCTGTCTGAATTAAACATTCAAAAAGCAGGGCCCTAACTGCAATAACGAAGTGTGAGACTCACTTCAACGCACAGGGGAAACAGTGTTGACATGCATCATATCTTGCAGCACATTTGACTCAGAAAAAAGAGAGTGTAAGGTTAACTTTGTTGCTGCATATTGATGCTGCTCTAACATGGGTGAATTGACCCGGTGGCCCTTCTGTATAATCCATACACTTTGAAATGTAATATTGTAACACTCCCATGGCAAACTGCTGCACTCATACTCAAATTTGAGAGGTGAAACATTTAAACATGCTGCCATTGACGAAATAAGAGTTTGACTATAATGTTCTTCAATGATAGAGAGATTAAATCTAACTTGAATAATTAATGTCAGAGATTTTTTTTCATCACGACAGCACTAGTTTCTCCAAAGACTGATTGAAATTTAAACTGAAACCAAAACTCATAAAGAGAGACCTGAAAAGAACTGAGTTGCAGAAGGGCATTAACATCAAATAAAAATGAAAATGGCGGTCAACAGAGCCAGACTCCTCTTCATTATTATAAAATCTAGCTATTTACAAAATGTAACAGAGAATGGCAAGATGACACCTTAAGGCACCCCCCTTTCCCTTGATAATCTCACTCGCCTCAACTCTCCTATCAGTGCTGCTCTGCACTTCTTGCTCTGGAAAGAGAAAAAGGTGCCCTAATAATCCATGTTGCTTTATTTTATAGCTGCATTATAAGCAAATTTCACTTATATTCATGATTTTTATGCTGCTCTTCCATTGCATCCTTCAGTTACAACTTAGAAGATGATGAATATCTTCTTTGTGTTGCAAATGGCATATACGCATTATTAATTGGGGATTGGCTAAGCCCACTACATGGGAACAATAATCATTTTAAATGTTTGCACATCCTCTAATATGCATTGCCTTAATTTGTCATGGAAAATACCATACACAAGGTCAGCGAAAGCGAAATCTGTAAGCATTCATCTGTCCTCCAATGTTTACAGAGTCCATATATTAATGTATTATAACTAACTAGGTCAGGCCTGTGAGTTTCGTCTCTTGGAGGAGCTATCAGGTCTTCTTTAGGTTATCCACCTTGCTAAACTCGTTTATAAGAGTATCGTATGTGATTTCATTGGGCTGACAGCCTCTTTGTGCCAAAACATCTAACAACCAGAAAGCTTCCTCAAGCTTCCCTTCTCTGCAAAGTCCATCAATAAGAGCATTGTATATGATAAAATTCGGATTGTACCCCTTATCTAGCATCTCATGAAGCACTTTCGTGCACTCCTGCCATTGCCCTTCCTTACAGAGCCCACCAATAAGAGCACTGTATGTGACAAAATTAGGGCATATGCTTTTGTCAAGCATTTCATAGAAGAGCTTCCTAGCCCTGTCCAAATTGCCTTGCCTACAGAAACCATCAATAAGATCAGTGTATGTGATAACATCTGGGCAGATGTTTTTAAAGGGCATTTCATTGAAGAGCTTCATAGCTTCCTCCAATTTACCTTTCTTACATAAACCATCAATAAGCACATTGTATGTGGCAACATTAGGGTATATGCTTTTGCAGGCCATTTCTGCAAAGAGTTTTCTAGCTTCCTCCAACTTGCCTCCCTTACAGAGCCCATCAATAAGCGTATTGTACGTGACAACATTAGGGCATATGCTTTTGCTGAACATTTCATAGAAGAGCTTCCCAGCCTTGTCTAAAATGCCTTGCCTACAGAAACCATCAATAAGCTCATTGTATGTGATAACATTTGGGCACATATTTTTTTGGGGCATTTCATAGAAGAGCTTCATAGCCTCCTCCAACTTGCCCTTCTTACAGAAGCCATCAATAAGCACATTGTACGTGACAACATTAGGGCATATGCTTTTATTGGCCATTTCATGGAAGAGTGTCCTAGCATCATCCAACTTGGCTTCCTTACAAAAACCATCAATAAGCGCATTCAAGGTGACAACATCAGGGCATATACTTTTGTTGGGCATTTCATAGAAGAGCTTCCTAGCCTCTTCCAACTTGCCTTGCTTACAGAAACCATCAATAAGCTCATTGTAGGTGAAAACATCTGGGTGTGTAGTTTTATTGGGCATTTCATGGAAGAGTTTCATAGCGTCCTCCACCTTGCCTTTCTTACAAAAACCAGCAATAAGCACATTGTATGTGACAACATTAGAATATGTGCTTTTGTCATTCATCTCATAGAAGAGCTTCCTAGCTTCCTCCAAGTTGCCTTCCTTACAGAAACCATCAATAAGTGCATTGTATGTAACAACATTAGGGCAAATGTTTTTGTTGGGCATTTCGTAGAAGAGCTTCCTAGCCTCTTCCAACTTGTCTTGCTTACAGAAACCATCAATAAGTGTATTGTATGTGACAACATTAGGGTATATGGTATTATTTGGCATTTCATAGAAGAGCTTCGTAGCCTCCTCCAACTTGCTTGCCTTACAGAAACCATCAATAAGAGCATTGTATGTGACAACATCGGGGAATATGTTACTGTTTGGCATTGTATAGAAGAGCTTCCTAACCTCTTCCAACTTGCCTTGCTTGCAGAAACCAGCAATAAGTGCATTGTATGTGACAACATCAGGACATATGTTTTTGTTGGGTATTTCATTGAAGAGCTTCTTAGCTTCGTCCAACATACCTTGTTTACTGAAACCATCAATAAGCACATTGTATGTGAAAATATCCGGATATAAGTTTTTGCTGGGCATTTCATGGAAGAGCTCCATAGCCTCCTCCAACTTGCCTTCCTTGCATAAAGCATCCATAAGTGCATTGTATGTGACAACATTAGGATATATAATTTTGTTGGACATTTCGTAGAAGAGCTTCTTCGCCTCACCCAACTCTCCTTCTTTGCAATGGCCATCAATCAGAGCGGTAAATGTAATAACATTTGGGTGATGTCCTTCTTTTAACATCCGATACAGTAGTTTCCTGGCTTCATGGAGCTTACCTTCTTTGCATAGTCGATTGGTGAGCGTATTAAATGTGATTGTGTTGGGCTCATGGCCGTTTTGCAGCATAACAGCTAACAACACAAAGGCCCCGTGGGCTTTCCCCGTCTTGCAGAATCCGTCCATTAAGGTATTATAAGTAAATAGATCTGGAGCTTGTTGTCTGCTCATCATTTGGTTAAAAAGCTTGAGAGAGTCCTCGATTTTGCACTTTCTGCACAGCCCTTTGATGAGGGTATTGAAGGTCACGATATTTGGCACATACCCATGTGCTTCCATTTCTTCAAACACTTTGAATGCATAATCCACCCTACCTGTTTGACAGTGACAATTGATGACAATATTCAAAGTTCTCAGATTTGGAAGAATCTCTGCTTCAATCATAAGTCTGTAAGTAGATAATGCCGATTCATGTTGATTCCGTCGGATTAAGCTGCTCAATAGAATATTACAGGTGACGAGAGTGGGGATAGATTTAGCTGAAAGCAGATGCTTGAAGGTGTCCACTGCCTCTTGAAGCCTGTTGGTTTCACAGAGTCTTCTAATGTCCATGTCTGCAGTTGGATTGAGAGCGTGGAAGAAACGTTGAGTGATGCATTGGGCAATTGAAATCTTCCTCTTCCATCTGAGGCGCATTGTCTTCCTTGCAAGATGCAATGATGGATCCTTAAAACCCTAAACGCTATATCATCCACACCTTTCTCCGACCCATTGGATAAATGAAGTGACGCCGGAGAGTTATAATAACAACTTCGGGCTTTCACAGAGTTTTCATTGTTGCAGTGATGACTGTACATATATTGGGTGTATTTAGATGAGCGTTAATACACTCCATGTTCTGAATGTTTGGCTGCTTTTGTACATAGATCCCGGTACGAAGATTGAAGATGATTGGAGAACAGACTTTGATTATGCATTCTCTTGAGAAAATATTAAAATTCAAAATATTTTATTTTTCAGATTTTTTTAAGTAATTATTCATTGATGTTGTGTTAGTAGACTAATTTATTATTAAACAAAATATTAAATATTGATTAAATATATTATTATGTAAAAATTAAAAGAATATATGAACTATAAAAGAAATATGTCTTTAAGATCAATGTTGAAATTTACTCTAATTATTAAACAATCCATCCATGATCTTGATCTTCTCTTTTAGTTGTTATAGAAGATGTTTTCTAAGAGTAAAGTAGTTGTTTTTTTCCATGTTTAATTTTTATTTAATATTATATTTATATTTTTTTAAATTAATGTTATATTTTAATTTATTTGTAAAATATTTATGTCAATTAGGGTTATTTTGGGTGGTTGGGCGAAATGGTTGTTTTTAGTGATATGATAAGCTGACAATTAGGGTTATTTTGGGTGGTTGGGTGAAATGGTTGTTATTAGTGATATGATAAGCTATAATGCCTTAATAAAGTGATGGAAGGAGCAAGGGGGTGGGGTGTAATCTTTCACCCTAAGAATCAAGAAGAACATATGGATGTTTGGGGTTTAGGTTGCACCTCCAACAACGTTGTTGAAACCTATGTTTTATATCCATGTTTGGGGCAAATTGTGAACTTGGTAATCGGTGATTCCTTGAATATAATTTAGCATTTATATCCAGGATCTCTCCCCTCACATACAAAACCTAGTCATATTTTTAAACATATTTATTAGTTGTATCGGTCTATCCCCAAGAAGAAATGCCTCCATGTTCTCAAATCAAACAATTCCAAGGCTAATCATATGGCTAATTTAGGGTCAAGGCTAAATCAAGGTGAACTTTGGTGGCAAGGGAAAAAGGGGTGTGTCCCCTTCCTTAACCCCCCACCCCCAATTTATGTTATGCTCATAGTTATAATTCTAATTATGTGTGTGCACTCTCCATGGTGTTCCATTTGGGGATGGCTATTGGAACATCTTTGGGTCAATTTGAATGCAATGAAGGGAGATCGCGTGTATCTTTGGATGAATGTGGTTAATGTTTGCAAGAAGTGGGTTTCACCTCATTGTATGAGAGCAGACCATTGGTTGATGGAGAAGTACGAGTTGAATAAAGGAATTGTGTGGGAGTGTCAAATTTGGATGTATTCGAAGGACGTCTCAAGTTCAATCCCTTTTGAAAGTATGATGGAAATAAGGAATGTTTGTACTTTCTTCCTACCTAAATCCTTCCTCTCCGGCGTGTGGCTTCATGCGTAAATTTTGTTTATTTGAGCCTTTGAAGGTTGGATGATGTCCTCTTCTTCTTTTAGGAAGTTGTGGATGCATGCATTCCACCCTAGGCTCTACTATGTGTGTTGTGCATGGCTTGGGATAGATGAAAGATATCTACGTTGTTGGTTTGGTTTAAGGTAAGCAAATTATCACCACTATGTTGTTCCATTGTAAATAATTTTAGTTTCTTTGACTTTCATTATCTCAACCTATCTTCAAAGAAAGAATTTGTTGGTGCTTTTGGTTGTTGGTTGCCATCTCTCTTATGCTAACATATGTCTATGGGCTTGTATTCCCTAAATTTTGGTTTGATTCTATCGTGGTGCCCCTATGAATCAATGAAGGTGCTCCATGATTTTATGTCGGTGCATTTTTTAAGGAATATGTTAATTTGGACTAGTATTGGGGGATTCTAGCCAACTTTAGGCTATATTGGGGTTTGACTCGCTTGGAAGCTAAGCAAATTGTGGGGATTTCTAGTAGTCCTTGGAAGGTGGCATATGGCTATTTGGGTATACTCAAAAGTTTTCAGTGGTTGTTTTATGCCTGGTATATTCTCATTTGACCTCAACTCCCTTACTCATGTGCCTAATTCTTGTTTCCTTGGAGGTCAAGTGTTTTTTATGCTCCTAGTCCCGTCTCAAGGAGCCCCGACTTCATGGAATCTAAAAAATCAGAATAGGAAATTCAACACAGTGTTTGTTGGCAGGAATTTACTCCTTGAAGAGCAATGGAATTGGTCCCTTGATTATGGATCCCACTCTTAGAACTAGTTTCTCACTATTTGTTAGTTGGATTAAAAGTATATCCCATGGGGGAGATGAAACTAAGTTGGAGGTTGTCCTTCAACTTATCGATAAAGATATTTCTATTATTTTGGACAATATACTCTCTCTACAATCCAAGATTCAACAAATGGAAGATGAAATTGACTCTCTCAAATCCCATATTGAGTCAATAATTTTGAAGTTGAACGAAAACAATGGTCAATCAGGAGACTTGGAAATCAAAGCAAAGGAATAATCCCTCATGATTTAACGTAACATTTTGATGCTTTATAAATTTTATTTTATTTTTAAGTTAGTATTGGCAAATGTACAAGGGGAATGTTGTAGATATTATAGCTTTTTTGTTCAAAAGCTTCAAGGTTATTGATACATACTCCATTCCAACCATGTTCATTGGTTTCAACTTGCTTATTTATATCATGTATCTAAATTGAGCTTTAGCTCAATGCTTTTTAATGTAATACGTATTCTTAGTTCTTGTCAAGAAAAAAATATATCATCATTTATTTGATATTACCACATGTTAAATATATATTTAGCAAAATGTGTATAATCCTTGGGTGGAAAACTTAAGAAAAAATGTACTTATGCAAATTCAAATTAAAAAGAAAAAGACATATATGTAATTTTATATGATTTTTTTTTTGCTTATCAATGGCTCCTAAGTTTTGGGAAATGAAAATGTTTTTTCAAATAAAATCTTAATATAAGGTCTTTAAATAATAATACATTTGTATTGATGCATAATTTAAAAGAGTTTTAAAAATAGTAACCAGTCACACTTTCATTATGCTGAGTGGAAGGTTTTATAACCTCCTTTGTTAAATTGTTTGGAGATTTCTAAGCCTGTCCTTCTCAACTGATCATAGTAAAATAACATTACTTAAATGAGATAAAGATTCTTCATGATTTTCTATCAAAGAAGCAAACCATGAGGCAAAATATCAACTTCAATCCATGATCTTCTCACTCGCCTGATTTGTCTTCGGTCTCTTTCGTTGGGTTGACTTCCACATTGACAAGCTCATACAACATCCTTATCACTTTGCCAAATCAGAGGAATAGGTGTATATCATTGTGTTAGTTTCCAACTAGCTGTTCATATGCTTTGTTCCTCAACTGAAGTTTTAGAACCTGTAGATTCTTTAAGTAAGTTGCAGAATCGATTGTTAGTTGCATAATTGATGCAATTTGATAGCTTGTGCAAATATTAAATCAAATAATAAAGAAACTATGAAACTATGAATAAAAGATGATTAAATACCTATTTTTTCCAGTAACCTTGCAAGTTGACACTTAATTGGAGTTATTATGGTAAAAAAGGAAGAGAATGGAGTTTAAGGAAGGTGTAAAAAAGGAAAAATGTTGGCCTTCAACATTCCCCCACACAGAAGTTATTGCATGTCCTCATGCACACAATTTCAAAATTTTGTGACCCACTCTGTCACTTAGCTACCTCCAAGGCTTGAGCAAGAACATCTAAATTAATATTCTTTGTTTTTCTGGTTCTAGTTGCCATCCTTGGTTTCTTCATTAAAATCCTGCAATGTAAACTCCTGATTTTACTCTTTAAGAAGTTTATTTTTAGACTTTAACTTCTTGTTTTTCTTGTATCAGTGGAAAAGATGTAGGAGAATAATATCGTTTTGAGTCCTTTGAATATCATTTTGTACCTTCATTGCTTCATGTTCTTGCTTCACATACTTGTTTAACACTTCTAGTCCATACATTTCTTGTTTAAGAGAATTTTCAATTCTAGATTCTTCTCGACAGATGAAATGAACTTCTTCACTTAGAATTTCTTCTTGATTTGAGGATAAATCAACTTTTCCTTGGGATTTTTGTTCAATAGATTCTATATAACAATAGATTTCCTGTTGAACATGGTTGATTTCTACGGTCTTTCTTGTTGGTCTTGCAATTGGTGATGGTATTCTCTCTACTTCTTCTTCTTCTAAATATAAAAAAAAAAACTTGGAGACTGTTTAATGCCCAACTTCGTAAGTTGTGCACTTCTTCTTCATGGTTTTTAGCAATGAGAGCATGCTCTTTATTGCTAGTTTTGACTTTCTTTGTTCCTTCTTTTGATGGGCCTCCATTTGTACTGACGAATTTCTTCTTTCTAAGACTCTCTAAAACATTTGCAAGAGGGGTTTAATCATTAGAATCCTTTTGTGTATGCTCATGTTGTGGTATTTCTTGTGCAGGTAAATCTTCGTTTTGAAGCTTAGGATTTGAGGGAAATTTCCGTCGGCTTCTTCTTATTTTGGAACTGGGTTAATCTTGCTGAGCTTCTTTAAAATGATTTCGAACCATAAAATCCTCCCAATTATCCCCTTTGCTCCTCAAATGAGCTTCAATCAAAATATTTACTAATCTGTGATTATACAAAGCAATGTTAATAAAAGATCTTTTCCTTTGGATATTAGCAGCCATTTTTCTTAAAATACAGAGCAGGAAATATGGAAAATTGATTTCATTTCCATCAATAAAATGCATCATCAACTGAGCATGATAAAAGAACATATTCCCAAACCTACCCTCACACGTTACAAACTTCTGAATGATTAAGAATAAATTTCTCCATTTACTTTTTAAATTTGTTACTGGAATTCATTTCTTAAAAAAGGAGATGACCATACCTGGGTTTTTAAGGAAGATCTCCTAGTCTTTTTCTTTGATTTTCCGGTTTTTAAACAAACTTTCCCCGTTTCTTGGTAATCTTGTAGCTTCTTCCATAAACGACTCTGTCAAGAACAATCTGATATCTCCAATTTATTCTTCTACCCCATCATAGACCCGAGCAAACGACTTTGTGACCTCCTTGTCATGCCCATCAAACTTCTCAAAGAACTGTAACCATCATGCATGTTGCAATTTTTGCTTCACCTATGAAGGAATAAACTTTCCCATTCTCTGACACTATCCCATCTCTTAACATATTCTTTGGCATCTTTAAAAAGAGAAGGCCAATAATATCCTAAGAGAATGAAGCCAGTCCTTTTATTAGAAAAATGTCTTCCACATTGTTCATCGTGACAAGCCTTTAATATTTCTAGTACTTCATATTCTCTAACACATCTTCGAATGATTAAATCGGACCAGACCCTATTTTGTACAATTCTCCATTTATCCATGAATAAGATGCACTGGTTTGAATAAATTTCCTTTTCTCCCGAGAAGACAAATATGAAGGTAACTTTCATGTGGCTAAATAGTTAGCAATATTTGCAAACCAAGGAGATTTAATAGATACTGCAAAGAGATATTCATTACAAAATTTATCTTTTACAGGAACATCCTTATTATCATTTTGGATTCTAGATAGAAAATCAACAACTGTATTCTCCTTTTCAAACCTATCTAAAATATTAATATTGAATTCTTGTAATAACAATAGCCATCTTGTAACTTTGCCATTAGAAATTTATTTATTCATTAAATATCTAATTGCAGAGTAATATGTGTGAACACAAGTTTCATAACCAGTGATATCATGTCGAAACTTATTAATGGCATGTACAACAACTAAAAACTCTTTTTCTGTTACAGTATAATTCAACTTTGCAGGAGTCAAATTTTTACTAGTGTAATAAATGGCATAAGGAGTCAAGTATTTATGTCCCAATAAAGCTCCCAGGGTTGTATCTGAAGCATCGGTTGAAATATGAAAAAGAAGTATCCAATATGATCCTCTTAAGATGGGTGCTTCAAAAATCTTTTCTTTCAATGTTTCAAAATATTTTTGGCAATCAAAATTCCAAATGAATTCATAGTGTTTTGTAAGTAATTTGAAAAGCGGAGAGGCTATTTTTGTGAAGTTTTTTATGAATCTTCTGTAATAACAAGTAAAACCAAGAAAACTTCTAACAACTTTTTGACAAGCACGAACTGATAATTTGGAAATAACTTCTACTTTAGAAGCATCCACTTTAATTCCATATCCTGAAATGTGGTGGCCTAAAATAATTCCCTAAGTGAACATCATAAAACATTTTTCATGGCCTAATGAGAGATTTGTTTCTTTACATCTAATGAGAACTTTTTCTAAATTTTCAAGAGCTTCCTCAAAAGAATTACCATAAACAATAATATCAGCCATGTAAACTTCCATACAATCATGAATTAGAACAAAAAAAATGCCTAGAACTTCCCTTTGGAATGTTGCAGGTGCATTACATAATCCAAAAGGAAGTACTCAGTAAGCATAAGTTCCCCATGTATAGGTAAAAGTTGTTTTGTCATGATCTTCTAGAGCTACTTGGATTTGGTTATATCCACTAAAACCTTCCAAGAATGAAAAATACTTTTTCCCTGCCAATGTATCAAGGACTTGATCTATAAAGGGAAGTGGAAAATGATATTTCAAGGTAGATTTATTCAATTCCCTATAATCGATGCATACTCTCCATTTTCCATTTTTCTTTGGAACAATAACTAATAGTGAGACTTACTGGCTATCTGATGTTGGGTTAATGAAATTCAGATTTAAACATTTTTGTAACTCCTCTTTAACAATTTCCTTTAGATTTGGATTCATCCTCCTTTGGGGTTGTCAAACTGGTCTGACATTTTCTTCAATATAGATATGATGCATACAAATATTAGGATCAATTACAGATTACTGTAGGAAACAAGAGTTGTGTACCCGTAACCAACTGTTTACCCGTCGTTTCCGTTTCTTGCCCGTCGCTTTTGGCTGTCGATTTTTGCCTAGGAATATGGGGGACACTATGGATGTTGAAGAGCTCGATTATTCCGAGGAGCCCTTTCTGGATCGTGTCATCTTTGGGAACCCCAGTTTCTCCTTGCCGGCATCTGGCCCTATTTCCTTGCCTAAACCTACTCCGCCCATATCGTCGTCGATGGTATCTTTCTCTAGGCATTGTTCTGCGCCCCCTCACACCGGATCGCTCTCAATTGATACTTCAACTTTGGATTGTCCCCCTCTTTCTCTGGGTAGACTGCAAATTTTAACTGTGAATTCTCCACCATCACCCTCTTTCGATCCTCACCCATCCATTTCGACATTTTTCTTCACGCCTCCTCCTGAAAACCCTCCCTTAGAAGCTCCACACACCCTCCCCTCCACTCACCCACCGTCGGGTTGCTTTGAGACCCCTGCGATCAAGGTTAAGCCCGCTAAATAGGTTCCTTTGGAAGGAGTCCCTAATCCATTGGTGGACCATCCATCCGCACCTCACACGGGCAAGATGAAGACCAAGTGCGTGAAGGCTACCTCTAAGGACATCACCATCAGATTCAACGAGACCTCTGCAATTGGGGAGGTGACCTACATGGCTAGTATGGTACTTATTGGGCATGTTCGCGGTAGAGCGTACTCAGCCAACAGACTTACTCTTTGGGTCAAGGAGATATGGGTTGGTTTACTGAAGGAATTGCCCGAGGCACAGATCCTTCCAAGGGATTGGTTTTCCCTACACTTTACAAAGGAAAACTACACGGATTTGGTTCTTTCTAGGTATTGGCACATCGAGGTGGCCCCAATTCTACTAAAGCAATGAAGCCCTCTGTTTGACCCTGAGCGAGAGCAAATCAGGGCTGATCCCTTCTAGGTACATTTGTCGGGGCTTCCATTATAGTACTGGTGCGAGGAAGTCTTTATCAGAATTGGAAATGCTCTCGAAACATATTTGGATCACGACTGTACATTTGTGGAATCAAACCCTCGCTCATATTCTGGTCCACTTGGACACCCGTGAGGGTCTAGAGGAGAAGATAACATTACAATGGGGAAATTTCATCAGGGTCTAGATCCTAGACTACAAGGGGGTTCCATTTCGTTGACGGCGATGTCATAAGGTGGGACATATCTTCAAAGATTGCCCTCTAATAAGAAAACCAGAGGATACCCCAAAGGCTACACCTACTCCATCCAGGATCGACTCGCCGACAATGATGCGCTCTCCTGCTCCAGGGCCTACCCCCTCGACAAGCTCTCCTCTTCATAAGGCAGTGGATGCAATGCACAGATCAATCTCGTCGCCTCTCACCAGGGCTCGAGCAGCTACTGAAGCCGCAAAAGCTTTGGGTAATCCTCTAATCTCATCTACCTCAAATCTTTATTTTTTTCATCTGTTTTTTCATCATCTGTTTTCACATCTATGGCACACTGCACAATGTCGACTCCTCCACTTATTGCCACTACTGCCCCCTCTATACACTCGCTCTCCACTTCCTCCTCCTCTCCATCATCCTCCAGGATTTCGCCATCTCATCATTACTATCTGCGTTCCCGAACCCTAGCTAACTGTACCTCGGCTAGACAGGCTGGGCTGGGTCTTACCCTTCCCAATTCGGTTCCTTTAACATCGCGGGGGAGGAAGTATGATCTATCTTAAGCCATCAACTATGCTAGGGCAGAGGTAATTTCTGGTTGTCAATCCACTCTTGACGGGGTTCTTAGAGCTTTGAACACCCTGAGTCGAGTTCCCCCATGAAGTGTCTATCCTTTAATTGCAGAGGCATGGCTAGTGCCTCTAAGAAACTAGCCCTGCGAAGACTTTTTGAGGTTGAGTCGATTGATATCATATTGCTTCAAGAAACCCTTGGTTCGACCCACCACATTACCTGCTCCCTGCAATCTCTTGCCCTGGGTTGGACCTTTCTGGCTATGGATGTTGTAGGGAGATCTGGAGGATTGGCCATTGGATACAACCCTCGAACCATCAGGGTTTATGCATCATGGGGTGGACTAGGATTCATGGGCATTGATTTATTCTCGGCTGAGCTTGGATATAACCTTTGGGTTGTTAATGTTTATGGTCCCTGTCATCAGAGGGAACACTTCTGGAAACATCTGCTAACCCTCTCGATCCTTGCTTCTGACCACATTATCATTGGAGGAGACCTTAATTTCTCCTTGGGTTTTTGTGAATCTTGGGGGTCTATGGCACAAGTAGATTCTATATCGAGGTACATGACAAACCTTTTGGAGCAATCCAATTTCGTAGATGTCCCCTTGCATAAACTCCTCCCCACTTGGAGGAATAGAGGGTGGGTGAAGCAGCTCTGGCAAGAAGGCTAGATAGATTTCTAATGAAAGGCTGCCTTCTACAGCTTCTGCACCATTACAAACAATGGGTTGGCACTGGGGGCATATCAGATCACTCCCCAATCTATCTGGAGATTCTGGGTCCACATCAAAAACCAAAAGCCCCCTTTAAATTCAGCCATGTTTGGTTATGTCAGAGTCGGTCTTGTCAGTCCTCCGTCAGAGAAAAAAACTCTTTCTGCTTCTCATTTTTAGGTGTCTCACTCCATTCACTCAGCTGCATTCCGCTAGAGGCATGCCATAATCTGACGGAAGGGCCTTGTCAGTTCATTCCCCTCATGTCTTGTACCTGCTGGCTTAGGTCTTTCCATCAATGTTTATTAAAGTCCATGACAATCAATGTTTGATCTTTTAATGGATAAGACTCATTTCAGTCATTAGTTCTAGGGTTTGCAAATTGTTGTTCTCAAAGTGCTTCAAAGATACTTGCAGACCAGAGGAAGGTTCAATAATTCACTCAAATGATGTTTCTGAGCACGAAAAAGGTAAATTTTGGAAAACTGAGAGAGGTTTTTGTCTGAAATAGGCCAAGGAAGAAAAACCTCCTTCACTTTTTACACAGGCATCATGGTTTTAGAGAAATGTCAAAAATACAATTGCCTCGGGAGAATTGATGCACCTCTAAAGTGACCTTGGGAAAATCAAGTTTTCTCCTAGATTTGTTATCCAAATGACTTGCTTGATGAGTAAATTGATAACTAGACACCAAAATATGTCCAATGAGCTATCATGAGCTCAATTTGGAGTTGAGGAACACCTTCAAAAGTTGACCGCAACAACACTCTGCCTTGAGGTAGCCTCCACTGGGCACATTTTGACCAGTCTTGTGAGATTTGATTTTTTACAGGTGAAATGAACTCCAAATTAAAAAATTCTAGTTGGGTTGGAAATTACACTCAAATACCTTTCCAATGAACTATCTTGCACCCAATTTGGACACCGTGAAGGCCTCCAAACGTCTCCTGCAAAAAGCATAACGCACAAGCTCTGTGCGCCGCGCTCTGGCGCGACGCTTATGATGGGGAGCTCCAAATCAAGAATGGTTTGCATTTTTGGATTCAGCATGAAAAATCATGACTTTCAATGCATGGCCAAGAAATTTGGAGCATTTTTTGGGCATTTTTGGCCATTTGACAAAGTTTGTGCACAAAACAGGGTTTTTCTCCCTGTGCGTCGCGCCACTGGCGCGACGCTTAGGATTGGGAGCTCCCAATCACAATTTTGGATTTTGGAATTCAACATGAAATTATGACTAACTGGTGCATGGCCAAGAAGTTTGGGACAAAAGTTTTGAGTCCCAGGAGGTCAAAAACACTCAAAAAAATGACCTCATCTGCCCCTATTTTGACACACAGGAAGCAGTCTTGGGAGATTGAAGTTTTGGAGGGACAAATGAGCACCAAATTCAGAAATTCCACTTGGGTTGGAAAGTAGACAGGCAGGGATTTCTAACAAGCACACTTGGGCACAATTTGGACTTCAAAAGGTATGTCAAAATCGCTTCCAAAGTGGCACAACGCATATAGATTTGGGCGCGGCGCATATAGACCAAAAGGCCAAAATCACTTCCGTTCCACGAAATTTCGATTCGCGACTTTCTCCAAGTGGGCCCGCTCATTTACACTACACTTTTTTCGGCACCTAAGGCAAAGTTTAAAGAGTATTTTCACTAAAGGTTGGCTTCTATCCAGGTGGCAAAGGAAGGCGAGCAGTCACCCAAGCCATTTGTCATTTTTGTAACGCTGCACCTGTAACTAATGGTTGGCTTTCCATTTCCGGTTTGTAATGATTTGAAAAACTCCCCAACACTTGGTTGTTCCATTTCCCAAAGGCATAGTCTATTTATTGTATGTAAAACCATTTGCAAAGGGTTGGTTGTAATTTCTGGGAGACTGTGGGAGAGAAACTCAGTTCTTCATTGTATATTTTGACAGAGAATTAATGAAAGGCAGCAGTTCTAGTTCATGAGATTCATGTGGTGTGAGTGTAGCAAATGTGTTCTCTTTATGTTTCACAGTGCATTCATATTCATTTCCAGTGAAATTTTCTAAGTAAGATACGGTAGAATTCATGTTTATTGCTCTACCTGTGGGAAAGTTTCATGTTAAGTGTTCTTCTTTTGTTGAAAAGGATTCATGTGTTTATGCCCTTTTCACCCTCCTAAACAATCTTTCCATTCCGCATTATTTCAAATTTAAATGCTAGAATTTCGGCCTGTCTTGCCTCACGAAGTAATCTGTGCCTTTGTGTTAAATTCTCTGCTCATTGCCGTTCGTTGGTCCCATACATCCCATAAACTCAATCATTTATGAAAAAATTGCTTCTTGTTTCCATATTTATTTACCTAGCCTAAAATAAATATTCATTGTAAGTCATCTCAGACCATATTTTTTTATCTATTCACTGAGCGTGACTTGGAGAGAGCCACCTCCTGTTCTGGTAGGGCTAGCTACCAGACTGAGCGTGGTTTGTGGTTACCCTGAATTTTGCCTTCCTTCAGCCTAAGGCAGATTTAGGTGCTAACAGGTTATAGGATCCTGCCTACATCAGTTTGGTCACAGACTTCTGGGCTGCCAACCCAATTAATAGAGTTGAATCTCTGGCTAAAGGATCTATAAAAATCTATCCAAGCTCAAGCATCTCTCTATTAACTGGGCTAGAGAGAAATATATGAGGGAGAACTCGCTACTAGTCCATATTGAATATAAGCTGAGCTCTTTGCTTGATGAAAGAAGTCTGGGGTTTATATCTGTTGAAGACAAGTCGCACCTAATTGAGTTGGAGAACCAGAAGGCACATATTTTGAAGGAGAGAGAGGAATCAACAAGATTGAGGAGTAGAGCCATATGGTTGAAAGCTGGGGATGATAACATTAGATTCTTTCAAAATTATGCCAAGGGTAGAAAGGTATCTAATACCATTTGGAATCTTCCTCTACCTGAGGGAAGTGTTGCTAACTCTTTTAATAAACTCTCACACCTTGGCTCTACACATTTCCGGAATCTGTACAAAAATCCTCCTGGTTCAAATCTTGCTAACATCATCAATGTGGCTAGACATTTCCCAAGATTTGTTAACGAGGAAGAGGCAAAGAAGCTATATGCACTGGTAACCACTGGTGAACTTGAAAGCACGCTAAAATGGTTTAAGAAGGACAAGAGCCCGGGCCTGGACGGTTGGACCATAGAATTCTATCTTGCCTTCTATGAGCTACTAGGTTAGGACCTGTTAAAAGTTGTGGAAGAGTGTAAATTATTCAGATCTATGTACAATGCCATCAATTCGACCTTCATTACCCTCATCCCAAAATTTGACACTCCTTCCTCTTTTGATGATTTGAGGGCTATATCTTTGTGCAACTGCCTGTACAAAATCATATCTAAGATTATAGCCAATAGACTCAAGCCTATTTTCTCCCGTCACATTACCCCTCAGCAATTTGCGTTTCTTGAACACATACAAATTCATGAAGCCATTGGATCAGCTCAAGAAGCTATTCATTGTATCTGGACCAGAAATCATAAGGGTATCATTCTCAAGATAGATCTAGAAAAATCTTTTGATCGTGTAAGCTGGCTCTACATTAAGATGCTTCTTATCCATTTGGGCTTCCCTCATCACTTCATCACTTGGATTATGGCCTACATTACTACCCCCACCCTCAGTGTCCTCATTAATGGCTATGCTTCTCATTTACTCCATTCTGAAAGGGGGCTTAGACAAGGATGTCCACTCTCTCCCCTCCTCTTCCTGATAGTCATAGAGGGACTTAGTCACTTGATTGCATCGACTAAGCGGGATGGAGATCTCCATGGTCTTAAGATTTCTAATGATTGCTTCCTCACTCACCTCCTTTTTGTAGATGATGTTCTTATCTTCCTTGATGGTAGTATTCGGGACTCCCATACTTTCTCCAAAATCCTCCTTTTCTCGTTTGCTACCAGGATGTTAGCTAACCAATCAAAATCTACCATCACCTTTGCCCGAACCTCCATCCATGAATCCTAATTTGCACACCAACTCTTTCCTTACTGTATCCATCCACTAGATAGGGGCCTCAAATACTTGGGATTTTGGATAAAACCTACTAGTCAAAAGATTGCAAATTGGGTTTGGCTAATTACTAAACTGGAGAAAAGGCTGTCCATCTAGAGCCACAGATATCTATCTAGGGCTGGCAGACTCGTCCTTATCAAATTTGTTTTGGAGGCTATGCCAGTCTTCTGGATGGCACTTGCTTGGATCCCCAGGAATATCTTAGCTCGTATGCAACAACTTTGCAACAGATATCTTTGGAATAGGAATCAAGACAAAAGAATCTTTGCATGGGTTATCTGGAAGAAGATCACAATGCCTAAACAATGGGATGGTTGGGGTCTAAAAGATCTCCCTCTTTTTGCACAAGCCCTTGCTGCAAAAATGGGCTGGACGTTGTTGACTAGTCAGAACCTTTGGACATCTATTTCTTATCATAAATATATTTGGCCTCAACACATCATGGACTAGGTCTGATTGCCAAGTTGGCCAAAATCAGGCATCTCATCAGTATGGAAGGCACTCCTACACTCTCTTCCACATATCAGGGACAATCTTGTTTGGTGAATCAATGATGGTACCAAGGTTTCCATTGCTTTGGATCCATGGACTAGAGGAGCAGGTAGACATCTGCTTTCCAGAGAACTCATTCAACATCTACACTCTCATGAGATCAAGGTGATTTCAAATATTGCTGATCATCAAAACATCTGTATATTTTCTCAAGCATGGAAACCTGTGTGGCATCTTGAACTACCTCCATGTTGGCACCAGGAATGGCAGGAATACATCTCTACTCTATCCGAATCGCACATCAGGATAAAGGAAGGTCCTGATGAACTAATCTGGTGTCATGCGGAGAATGGTATCTACTCTCCCAAATGAGGGCATCTATCCTTGATACTACACAAAAAACTAGATTAGATCACATATTGGTGGAAGTATTTTTGGAAACTTACAACACCTCCCCGGACTAGATTGTTTTTCTGGTGTATTCTTCGAGACAAAGTGCCTACGGGAGAACACCTCACTCACAGGTCCTTTCATGGGCCAAATTAGTGCATCTTATGTAAATGCACATCCGAATCAACTACTCATCTCCTTTTAAATTCCTCTGTGTTGAACACAGTCTGGCAAAACTTATCTTCTTCCATACATTTTTTTGGGCAATGGGCTGGCGATGATCTTAGCAGTGCTTTGGAGGACTGGGCTAATCGTCACAAGGGTTCCAAACTACAGAGCCTCCCCTTGATTACCTGCTAGTATGTATGGTTGGCCCGAAATCGATCCATCTTTGATAATAGACCGGCGTGTTGGCCACACATTGTGGCTGGTATTGTATCAGCTTATAACGAGATGCCCGATCCACAGATATCCAGATTTCACAGACCTCATGCACCTCCTCTCATTGATAGGAACACACCTTGGGCGTATTTTGATAGTGTTGCTAATCAGCAGGGATGTGGTGGCGGTTTTATTCTATATATTAATGAATAGCGTTTCTATAAAGTGAAGATGGGTTTAGGAGCTGGAACTAATAATTTCGCTGAACTCATTACCCTGCGACACCTCTTGCATTTCTCCTTGGGACATCATTGTATAAACTTGAACATATTTGGAGACTCAAAGATCATTATAAATTGGTTCAATAATATTACTGCTTGTCACATTCACACACTCAGTAATTTATTGGATGAATTTAATCTATTCAAGGCGCAATTTAATAACATCACTTGCAATCATATCTACAGGGAGCATAACAACAGTGCTAACCGGTTATCCAAGGAGGCCTCGTTACTACCCAGAGGAGAGTGGATGATCTAGGAACAACAGGGGACAAATTCATACCGCTACTTCCATCATCCATATATAGATCAACATTATCACAAGGCAGAGAGCCCTTGATCAATGGATGTTTTTATGGCTCTTACTGAAAATTACAAATTTTGACATTGTACATAGTTATCTAGACATATTATGCTAGTTTTTTTTTAAAAGCCCTACATGGCACATGTATAGGCTTATAATAGACTTCATCCACGAATATTATGGTAGATCACCCTGCGTGGTGAATCTACACAGCTCATAGTTTTTTTGATATATTTTGAAACAAGTACTTAGCGACTAGAATGATACAGCATATGCAAACACATCTACAATATGTAATTTTTCTATGATTAATGAAAAACTACGGATTTTTCCAGTGGAAAAAAATTAGGATCAATTACTTTCATATCGGTGTATTCCCATGCATAAGCATAGGAATGTTCTTGTAACATCTTTATCAATTCTTTCATTTGAGATTCTTCTAGATTATCATTAATGTTCAAAGTTTTTCCTGGAAAGATTTCCATTAAAGAATTGCCAAATTTTTCCATAAAATATAAAGCCATTTGATGAGATGATAAATATTCAATATTGCATTGTTCTTGAATATTTTGGTCTTTTTGACAATATGAGGAAGAATCATTATTATTCATTCAATTTAAAATTTGATCTTATTCATCTATTTGCAAAGTAGCAAATATTGGTTGTACATCAAAATATTCATTATCATCATCTATCCAAACTTCACTTTCTAATTCTATTGGTTTTTTTGCAGGAGGATATAATGTGAATTTTTAGTAGAGCTTCCATTAGAAATAAACATATCACCAGATCTACAACTTATAAAAGCATTAGTTGTAGCTAACCATGCTCTACCTAGAATCAATGGGTGTCCTCCTAAATTATTCTTGGGAGTTAAAATCATAAAATCAACAGGATATTCCTGAGAATATAAGGAGACAGATAAATCTTCCAATACACCAACTGGTTTGATAACAGATCTATCTGCTAATTATAGTAATGTTGGTGTGTATTGAAGATTAGAAAGTTTTAATTGATCCATAGTTTGTTTACTCATAATATTGATAGTTGTTCCTAAATCGATCAATGTGTTTGGAATCTCGACACCATTAATATGTGTTTTTACAATGGGACTACTTGGATCTAGATATTTCTGAACTGGTGGTTTTCCCATCATAATATCTGCAATTTTTCGACTTAAGTGAATTTTTTTCACTTTTTTTTCCTGGTTTTTTAATGCTTAACTCCCCGACTGTCTTTGCAAATATTGGTATTTCCCTTATAGCTTGTAACAAAGGAATTTTGATGCAAATATTATTCAGTTCATCTAACATATCATATTCAGGCAACACAACTTGTTTTTCTATTCCTTTGTCAAATTTTAGCCTTTAGGAAAGAGTGGATTTTGAACAGAAACAAAAGGTTGTTCTGAAATGGGAGTTGAGTTTATTGAGGTATAATGTATAGTGGTTCTCTCTTTCTGAGGAATTTATTCTTGATTAAGAGATGCTTCTTTTTCAAGGGGTTCATCCTCTCCAAATGCTTGAATAACAAAAAATGGTAACTTATTTTCCAAAATGCTACAGATCTGAGCTGGACATTATTTAGATCCAATGGAGTTATCATGCAAGCTTGGAAATTTTGACCTTCTATACTATAAACAGGTTTTGAATTTTTATTATTCGGGTTTGGAAGTGGTTGAGCAGGTAGTTGAATGGTGTTTTGGGGGTATGATGTGGACGGTAATTGAAGTGGTTGATTAGAAGGTTGAGTTTGATTTTGAAATTGTGGAAAAGAGTTTGATTGAGGAGGATAATATGGAGGTTGATATGGAATAAATGGTTGTTGAAATTGATTATATTGAGGATTCCTAGGAGGATACTGCCAACTGTGTGTCCATAATGGATTTTGAGGTGGCCAATTTTTCCAAGGCATTAGAGTATTCCAATTGTTCTGAGGTTGTGCATATGATTGGTATTGAGGATTAAGACCTTGTACCATATTTGGTTGTTGTGGTGACCATGGTCTTTTACCAATAAAATAGAGTGAATTAGCTTGGCTTGCTTCAACTTCATTTTTCAAGACTGGTATAAGTCAAGGAATTGAAGGGTGTTCCTTTGTGATATGACTTTCTGCACAGATAATGCATATTTCCACCCTATCAAGAGAACATTCTCTTAGGGCATGTTTCTTTTTTCATTTAGGACAAAAAATTGACAATGCGACATTTTCAACCTTTTGCATGTTTTTAATCTTAAAGGTATTTGTTCACTAATTCTCCCTAAGATATCTATTTTGAAGTTGTCAAGAAAATTGCTTATTTTTGCTCTACTTACTATCCTAGTTATAGATTTATTAATCCTAGACATAACAAGGTCTCTTGGATTTTCCCAGTTCTAGCTTTCCTCTTGAAATGTGTGTACACAATTCACAAATTTCTCTAAATGATAACTGAGAAACATCTCCTTTACCCATTAAATTGAGAATATCTACCCACTCATATCTAATGGCTTTTGGCAAAATATATTTTAGAGTTTATTCATCTAGATTATGCATCTTAGCCCTTTTAACATTATAAGCAAAACTTTCAATGAAATCTTCAACATTTTCATCCTCTTTTTGCATCATTTTAAAGACTTCATATTTAAGGTTATGAGGCATACAATAATTTTTGTATTTATCTAAGACACATTTTTCACTTCTTCCCATGTTCTTATGGTATGTGTTCCTAATCCCATAGACCATTTAAGTGCTCCATCTTTAAGAGTGGTTGGAAACAATTTCAAATTTTTAGAATCAAGAAAGTAGTCATAAGATCTACACAAGACTTCAAACTCAAAAAGAAAAGTTTCAGGATCCTCATGTCTTACTCCATTGAAATTAGGGAGGATGGAGGGTGAGATATTCTTCATTGTAACTATGGCATCTTCATCTAATATGGGAAACCCAAAAGGTTTCGTATCTCCTCTACCACCTCCTCCTCTATTTCCTCCTCTACCTCTTCCACCTCCAATCCTAAATATACCATTCATATTATGTACTTCTCCTTCTCCTTCCCATGCCATTGTAGATTCCTCAGAGCTAATATTGGGTTCTTCAATTGGATTTTCTAGCTCATCTTCTGGTTCTTCTACGAATGGAATAAAATAAGTAGTTGTTCTCCATTTGAAGATAGAAATATTACTCCTTCAGTTGGGGATGTAGGTTCATCTACTACAACTTCAGTAGAGGAAGTTGGTGAATCTTTCAGTTGGATTTCAGATCTTTGTACCCCAGGAAGTCTATGTCTACCTGCAAATGATGGAATATCAATTTCGGTGGATGGTGTGGCACTACGAGGTCATGGTAGGGTGAGTGGTGATGTTGGAATTGAACTCCTACCTCTACTTATAAACCTGCTCCTAGAATCTCTTTCCCTATGCATAAATATATTTTTATCATTTTTTTTAATGAAAAGTCTCCTAAAAAATAAATCCTATATAAACTTCCCCGACAACGACGCCAAAATGTTTGGTAATTTAATTGATCTTAAATTACTTCATAAATTATCGACCAAGACTTGTAAACTGACGAAGTGTATGTGCACAATTTGCGCTAGGATTCTTTATTATGTGAGTAATTTTCAAGTTGAATTAGGATGTTTTCATGCACATGTCTTATCTAAGAATCACTCGAAGTAAAAAGATTGTCACTTTTGCAGGAAAGGAAAGTATCACACTGACAAAAATAAAGCTAAACCGAAGTGAAGAATTAAATAGAAAAATCAAATCTAAATCCTCTTCACACTTACAGAAAAGAAAGCTAATCTTAAATTGTAGAAATAAATATCACACCAACAAAATTAAAATCTTCTTCACATTATCAGAAATCAAAACTTGAACTAATTTCAAATTCCAAATCAAATGATCAATTTACATGTGCACAATAAATCCCTTTGACTATTTTATTCACCATTCACACAACGAGATTAGATTTATGAAAGAAACTCTATACAACAAATTCTATCTTGACTGTCACTAACGCTTCTCTAGAAATCAAAATGATATTCATTGTGATAACTTAATCCTGAGAAATGAAAACTTAAATAAAAATGAAACCTTACAGCTCCCAGGCGGCCCTCCCATGAGTGTAGGTATGTGGAGATCAGCAAAGGTTAACCACGCATTTGTACGCACAACACAGTGGAAACACGAGCTTAATTAATCGATTGTAAAGAGTTTTAAAAATAATAGCCAGTCACACTATTATTGTGCCAAGAGGCGGGTTTTATAACCACCTTTGTTAAACTGTTTGGAGATTTCTAAGCATATCCTTCTCCACTGATCATCTTAAAACAACATTACTTAAATGAGATAAGGATTCTTCATGATTTGCTATCGAAGAAGCAAATCATGAGGCAAAATATCAACTTCAATCCATGATCTTCTCGCTCACCTGATTTGTCTTCGGTCTCTTCTGCTGAGTTGACTTCCACATTGACCAGCTCATACAATGTCCTTATCACTTTTCCAGATCAGAGGAATAGGTGGATATCGTTGTGCTAGTTCCCAATTAGTTTTTCATATGCTTCGTTCCTCAACTGATGTTTCAGGACCTATAGATTCTTCAAGTAAGTTGCATAATCGATTATTAGCTGCATAATTGATGCAATTCTGTAGCTTGTGCAAATACTAAATCAAATAATAAAGAAACTATGAAACTATGAATAGACGATGATTAAATATCTACTTTTCCAATAAACTTGCAAGCTGACATTTATTTGGAGTTATTATGGTCAAAAAGGAAGAGAATGGAGTTTAAGGAAGGTGTCAAAAAGGAAAAAATTTGGTCTTCAACACTGCTTTTACAAGCTCACCAGGTAAACATGAGATGAGAGTTACTATGAATGACCCAACATCCAAGTTCTAGTTATGGAAGTGGGGTTTAGCATCCTGAAACATACTGCAATCTCCTAGGGACACCACATCACCCAGATGTTAGACAACATCTGTTGAAGGTCTTGCTCTGGGTTTGAACTTTCTTTTTCCTGACCCTACATCCTAGCCGCACGCATCCTAAGTTGTGCATGCGGTCAGAGAGCTCCAATCACATGCATATGCCTTCCTCCATGCATTTGCAACTGAGATCTATTAGTTCAAAGGGTACGACTAGCAAACCTATTCCAGATTTTCAGGGCTAGCTACAGGCCAACTACCCAGAACAGCCTAGAAATTTCTAGAAGTCAATCTAAGATTATAATAAGTCTATATGACAAATATGATGAATAATATCTTTCCTAAACTTTCCAAACACATGATAAACATTTCATCAAGCACATGGTAAACATAGTAGCTACATGTCATGAATGCATATCTATTCACTGTCTTCTTAGCTTCATCAAAGAATCGTAGAGAAGGCTCAATGCCCTCTCAAGCTAGCTATTTAATAACTTATCAAGCCATAAGCAAGATCTATGACAAGAGAACATTATACAACAAGAATATGCCATGCTTATAACCAACATTTAACCAAAATGAAACCATGACAACCAATCACAAAATCACACATCGAATCAAAACATGTGCTCATTGATCTCAATAATAAATAACACATAATAACATATTCATAAAACCAACCAAGTCAGGGACTTCTGTTATCACTCAGGTTGTCCCTAGGCTCCTATTAGGGATACGGCCGAGGTAACCACAAACCAATCTTCCGATTACAGGTTCTAGCCCACCTGCAATCGGAGAGGGCTCTCTCCTTTAGATTCAACCTCAGTTGATCTGGATTCAACCTTAGTTGATGATTTTAGGCTAGCTTTCTGACTTCAAGGGAATGTTGATTGTGATTCGAAGGAAGGTAGGATTCTCGAGTAAAGAGGCACCGTAAGGTGTTATAAGTTCTGAACCATTGGGCATGGAGTCACAGATTGAGGCATGCGAGCGTTTTCTTGGTCACAAGGGGATACGGATCGGGATAGCCACGCAGGATACAATACTCAGGCTGCTGAAAGTATGGAATGAATATAAGGGATGAAAGGCAAAAGAGAATCATTTCATCATGCTGACAAAGGGGAGAAGTGGATGAGTGGGATCCCGGAGTATTTAAAAATTCCAAAGACATGCACTCATATACGAAAGAAACAGGGTAAACTAGAGCAGTTAAGAATTCTAGCCCATAACTGTTTCGGCAGAAAACATCAAAAAGTGCAGAAATTGAACTTAAGGTGTATTTAAACAAATCTTAAGCTATTCTTTTTTCCTGCAACTTAGAAAGGCGGAAAGATGATAAAACATAAAATAAACAGGGGAGAAGAACACTTATTGGATCATGCAGAGACACAGGAATTCCGTAATCATTCCTTGGCCA
Organism: Pinus taeda; assembly: GCA_000404065.3. NCBI lineage: Eukaryota > Viridiplantae > Streptophyta > Pinopsida > Pinales > Pinaceae > Pinus > Pinus taeda. The sequence goes on along the minus strand of APFE031374624.1, from coordinate 104,363 downwards.
AGAGGAAACAACAAGTTGTTTCTCAATCCATGCTTTCAACAATCTTTGATTATAAAATATGACAGTTACAGTGCGAGTCTTTACTCAGAGAAATTGCTGGAAAGAAAACTGACCAACAACTACTACTACCAACCAACCAACCCTTTACAATGTCGTTTCGGGTGGTATTTATAAACAAAATATCAGGAAAACATCATTACAGGTGACCTTGACAGGTCGGCTTAGAACTCTTCAAAAATCTAAATGCTGCTGGTAATAAATGCAAGTAAATCTTTTTGACTGCGCTGGGGGCAGCTGAATCAGAACAGGTGACGAGGTGGCCCTTGGGGACCAGATGTGGTGCTGCTGAAATGAATGTGCTTTGGGACTGCAGTTCGGCTTTGGTGCGAATTGAATGTGCAATTATTACGATTTGAGAGCTTCAAGTGATTTCGCTCTCCTCCTATGGATCTGCTGGAAGATATTCAATTTTTACTTGCTTTGGGCCGCTGCTCAAGATATTTTCTGATACACTTTGCCGCTACATTGATGATTTCTACCGTCGACTGATACTCTTTGACACGCTTGGAGCCTGCTCATTTGATCTGATACACTTTAAACTCTGTGAATGATCTGCTGTTGTCTTCAAACCGGATCCTTTGGCACGTTTGGGCGATTTTCGGGCTTTTTCGGCACGCAGTGGGCTCAACAATCAGAAGATTCCCTGAAGATTCCTCGAAATGGCCTATTTCCCGTAGCAATGCGCAAATAGCGCTTCGCGCTATTCGCGCATCGAAAACTGCCTCTGTTTCTTGATCTGGAGCTCCGAAGTGCGACTTTTCTCCTTGCGCGAAGCTTTTTCTGCTTTTCTAGCTGCTGACGTAAGCATTGCGTCGGCTGGACGACGGATGACGTCATCAGTGGGTCCCTGGTACAGCGCGACGTGGTGATGTACTGGATGAACTGTAGGTGAAGAGGTTCCGATGCGATATCGCGATATCGCGTCGGCGGGGAAGAAGGGGATCATTGGGTTGGGCATTTGGCGCTTGCGACTGCCGATATGCGATATCGCGATATCGCATCGGCGGAGAGGAAAGGTGAACGGATTGGACACTCGGCGTTTGTGATCACCGATCGCCGATTTCGCAATGTCGCATCGACGGGGAACGGATGGTCATTATTTTGCATGCATGTGAGATGGCGAATTTGCGATGCGAAAACGACTTTGAAGGGAAAAGGTAATTAAGTGGGTGTGAAGGGCTTTTGAAGTTTCGAAAGGGGTCCGACCACTTCGGGGGAGTTTTATACTTAGGAAGGAGTCCATAGTATGTGGAAGGTGGTTTCGGAGGTTGGGTTCTTGCTTAGTTTTTGATAAACTAAACAATTCTCGGGACTTGCTATGGTTATTTTTCAACTAGGGGAAGGGATATTACATAGGGGAATTTACTTAATATTAATACGGGGATGGGAAACATATGGAGCTAGATAATAACGTTAGTGGTTAGTGTGGAGATGGTAAGAAAGCGCTAAATTTCAGGAGAACTTAGGCTGTTGCAGGGGGTAGGACCATACTTCAGGAGAAGATATGGAACAACTTTGAGTAAAGCAGATCTTTACCCAACCGGAGTGATGAAGATGATGAACTTAAGAGGTGTCAAGCCGATCTTGACCTCTTTTGGGGATGTTAGTTAGTGATCGGGGGGAAAGCAGAGAAGGGGAGTTAGTTATACCTCATTTGAGCTTCTTTGCTTACAAAACTTTGCTGATTATGTTCTGCATGATATGATGCCTGCAAACTTGGAACTTGTCAGCAATTCAACAGCCTCAGAACTACCTACCCAGCCTACTTGCCTAGCATTTTTTCTTCTTTTGCTTGGGGTGCACTTAGACTTGCAAACCCAACATACATTTTTCTTTTGATGCTTTTCTATCTACATACTGCCCTTATTTCTTCCAGAGCCCAGATTAAACTGTTGGACTCTTCTGTTTCTCTACCTATCTAAGAGTCTGCCAAGATTAAACTGTTTGGACAGACTTACAATCTCTATATTCTAAAACGTGAAAGAAAACCTAGGGAGACCAAGATTAAACTGTTTGGACCTCCCTTTAACTAACAGTAGTGATACCAAGAAAACTTTACAAAATTTGAAGGCAATTGAATGAACTTTAAGTAGCCTTCTTCATATGGAGACTGTTTGAGAAAATATGGAGCATTGCAGCAAGCAAAGTACAACATATTTGGCCTGTGAAATGCCAATCATGAAAAATGAATACCTGCTGCAGCAGGAGCTAACACAGCCACTCCATCTGACCAAGAAGACCTTGAATCATGCCGAAGTCTCCCATCCCCAACTCAGGAGGAGATGCTGCTACCTGCTGATTTACAAAATCTGCACGATTCTATTGACAAGACAGAGACAGAATGGTTGACTGCCAGGCTTACCACCGAGGACGCAGCCGCTCCATCTGACCAAGAAGAATAAGAAGAAGTTCTCTCACACGATAAGTTTATTGATCCCATTGCAGACTACACGGAACTTCTGCTTAAGCCAATTTTGTTAGCGTGCTTTCTCAGTGAAGACCACATACTTCAACAGCAATCGGTAGATGCCACAATTTTGGTTGTAAGAGCATATACCCGAGTGATGCTTTTACATTCAGAAACTATCAGTCAGCAAGATCATCTTGTTTCACAGTTTCTTAAATGGCTACACTGGTTGTTTTATTTCACCTAATGGTAAAGTAACTACTAGTTAGGGTAGGTAGGTAGGAAAATAAGGCACCCGGAGAAAACAGTTTTGCACAAAACAACAAGAAACTAAAAACCAAGGCGTTCTGACCTGCTGTTCTTGACTTCTCACAAGGAGAAGCCATCCCCGAGTGGAGCCACTGTTAGCTTCCTAATGCAGCAGGTTATTCATTTTTCATGATTGGCATACGCCAAATATGTCGTACTTTGCTTGCTGCAATGCTCCATATTTGCTTAGCAGTCTCCAAGTGAAGAAGGCTACTTCAAGTTCATTCAATTGCCTTCAAATTTTGTAAATTTATCTCGGTATCACCATTTTTCAGTTAAAGGGAGGTCCAAACAGTTTAATCTTGGTCTCCCTAGGTTTAAATTTCCTGTTTTCGAATATAGAGATTGTAAATATGTCCAAACAGTTTAATCTTGGCAGATTCCTAGATAGGTAGAGAAGCAGAGGAGCCCAATAGCTTAATCTGGGCACTGGAAGAAATAAGGGTAGTATGTAGATAGGAAAGCATCAAAAGAAAAGTGAATGACGGGTTTGCAAGCCTAAGTGCACCCCCAAACAAAGAAGAAAAAATGCTAGGTAAGTAGGCTGGGTAGGTAGTTCTGAGGTTGTTGAATCCTAAATTGCTGACCAGTTCCAGGTTTTCAGGTGTCATATCATTCAGGACACAATCAACAAAAAATTGTATGCAAGAAGCTCAAAAGAGGTATAACTGAATCCTCTTCTTTGTTCTCCCCAATCATTAACTAACTTCCCCAAAAAAGGTCAAGATCTGCTTGACACCTCTCAAGTTCCATCATCTTCATAACACTGGCTTGAGTAAAGATCTACTTTACTCAAAGTTGTTCCATATTTTCTCTTAAGTATGGTCCTACCCCCTTGTAACAGCCTAAGCTCTCCTGAATTTAGTGCTTTCTTACCATCTCCATATTAACCACTAACATTATTATTTAGCTCCCTATTCTCCCCATCCCCTTATTAATATTAAGTAAAATTCCCCTACGTAATATCACTCCCCTTGGTTGGAAAATAACCATAAGTACTCCTGGGAATTGCTCAGTTTATCTAAAACTCAGCAAGAAGCCTTGACCTCCAAAACCACCTCCCAGATACAATGGACTCCTTCCAAAGTATAAAATCCCTCTGAGGTAATCGGGCCCCTTCCGAAACCTCAAATGCCCTTCACACCCACTTACTTGCTCTTTTCTCCCAAAAAACATACACTCTATAGAACCTTAAAGCCATATCGCATCGCAACATCGCACTTTCATCTCCATGCAGGTCATCACCCATCCGTCTCCACCCGACGCAATATTGCGATATCGGTGGTCGGCAGTCGCAAGCACCGAATGTCCAATTCAAGCACCCTCCGTTCCCCGCCGATGCGATATTGTGATCGCATCGGAGTTTCTTCATCGCATTACCTCCAGTATCAGCACCTCACCACCTCGCTCTGTACCAGGGACCCACCACAGCTGATGTCATCTGCCGTACATCCGACATCATGCTGACGTCAGCAGCCAGAAAGCCGAAACTTCGCGCAGAAAGAAAAATCGCACTTCGGAGCTCAAGAACAAGAAATAGAGGCAGTTTTCGATGCGCGATTAGCGCGAAGCGCTAATTGTGCATCTCTATCGGAAATAGGCCATTTTGAAGAATCTTCGGGGAATCTTCTGATTTCTTAGTCAATTGCGCGCCAAAAAAGCCCGAAAATCACCCGATCGTGCCTAAATGATCCGGTTTAAAGGCAGTAACAGATCAATCACAGAGTTCAAAGTGTATCAGATCAAATCATCAGGCATCAAGTGTGTCAAAGAGTATCGGTCGACGGCGGAAGCCATCAATGTAGCGACAAAGAGTATCAGCGAATATCTTGAGCAGCGGCCCGAAGCAGGAGAAAATTTGATATCTTCCAGCAGATTCATAGAAAGAGGGCGAAACTACTGAAGCTCTCAAATCGTAATTATTGCACATTTAATTCACACCAGAGCCGAACTGCAGTTCCCGAAGCACAATCATTCCAGCAGCACCGCATCTGGCCCTCAAGGGCCACCTCGTCACCTGTTCTGATCTAGCTGCCCCCCGCGCAGCCAAAAAGATTTACTTGCATTTAATTCCAGCAACACTTAGATTTTTGAAGAGTTCTCTAAGCAGACCTATCGAGGTCACTTGTAATGCTGTCTTTCCGATATTTTGCTTATAAATACCACCCTGAGCAATGTTGTGAGGGGTTGGTTGGTTGGTAGTAGTTGTTGGTCATTCTTCTTTCTAGCATTTTCTCCGAGCAGAGAGTCACACTGTAACTGTCATAATTTCCATAATCAAAGATTGCTGAAAGCATGGATTGCGAAACTACTTGATGTTTTCTCTTGGCCAAGGAATGATCACGGAATTCCTGTGCTTCTACATGATCCAATAAGTGTTCCTCTCCTCTGTTTAATTTTATGTTTTTTGCCACTATACCGCCTTCTAAATTGCAGGAAAAAAGAATAGCTTAAGATTTGTTTCATTACACCTTAAGTTCAATTTCTGCATTTCTCAATGTTTTCTTCAGAAATAGTTATGAGCATGTATTCTTAAATGATCTTGTTTACGCTGTTTCTTTGACATATGAGTGCATGTTTAGGAATTCTTAACTGCTCCTAGATCCCATTCATCCACTTCTCCTCTTTGTCAGCATGATGAAATGATTCTCCTTTGCCTTTCATCCCTGATGTCGACTCCGTATTTTCAGCAGTCAGAGAATTGTATCCTGTGTGGCTATCCTGCTTCATATCCCCTTGTGACCAAGAAAACACTCGCAAGCTTCAACCTGTGACTCCATGCCCAATGGTTCGAAACTTATGACACTTTACCTTGCCTCTTTGCTCGAGAATCCTACCTCCCATCCAATCACAAACAACACTCCCTTGAAGTCAGAAAGCTAGCCTAAAATCATCAACTAAGATTGAATCATAAGGAGAGAGCCCTCTTCGATTGCAGGTGGGCTAGAACCTGCAATCAGAAGATTGGTTTGTGGTTACCTCGGCCGTATCCATATTTAGAAGCACTAGGGACAGCCTGAGTGATAATAGCCTGAACCTCCCTGTGTCAACAATGCTTACACACAGACTCCCAGTTTTCAAAAACTAAGTAGCACATGGAAGATAGAGTATGAGCTCTCACAAGGAAAGGAATTTCAGTAATAGAAGTCATTATGGCTCAACTATGCATACAAAAATTGGGAAGTGCTTGAACAGTCTCGTGCACAATATAAGGAGAATAAGAAATTAAAAACCAGACTGTCCCTCATCATTGACTTGGTCCAGCGGTTACTTGCTACAAGGAAACCCTCTTTTAATTATTTTGTATTTTTGAGAGAACACTTTGCGTTCCTCCAAATAAAAGCAATCAAGGATGGAAGACCCCACCAGGTATCTACACCATAACAATTTATTGAGACCTTTGCAGAAGCACCAAATAGTGACCAAAACTTGCTGTGTGAACTCTATCTTCACAATAAGGCTATCCCTGAAGATAGAAAGCTTAATTTACTTCCTCTGGTTGGTGATATCCAAATAAGAGCCTTTATTTCCTTCTTGGCCAATCAGCTTACTTGGCAGAATGCTTTTATGTCAGCAGCACATAATGAGGAGAACTGTCTCCTCTGGATCCGTGCTGACCCACAACATGCAGCTATCTTCATTGCAGAACATCAACGAATTCTACGAGAGCCAGGGATGACTGACCATATCAGGAAACTATAGGCAGCAGTCTTGGAAGACTTCCAATATTATGTGAAAACTAAAGGAGCTCTGGCTATAAAAGCCAATAATCTATTCTGGGAACACTGTCCTAAAGAGAGACGGGAATATCATCCTTATAATCCTCTCAATCTTCAGGTGGCAATCTCACGCATACCTAATTATGTTAAATGCATTAGACAATGTGTTGAACGATGGATTGGTTACCACTTTCATTTCCCTCTCTTATGGCTACCTGGAAAACAATATAAGGCTCAATATAAATTAACCAAAAATGAGGAGCTGGCAGCATGGAAGAAACTTCAAAGTGTCTATGGGTTTAGAACATGGTTGACAACACCTTTCCATACTTACTGCATAAGAAATTTGCACTATTCATCCCATTATTCTGACTCAGATTCAGACTAGAAGTTTCATGCGGACATGCAACCTTTTCAGTTGGGGGGATGTTAGGACCCCATATTGTCTATTTTTGACCCTATATTTTGTCATAATATTACCCTTTTCAACTCATAGTTGAAAGCCTTTGTTAGTATGTTGACCCAATCATTCTAAAGGTATACAGTAACTCTTCTCATTGTTATATGTTTAATTATTCAACACATAATCATGCTATCTTTATAATTGATCCTTGAAGTTGACTGAGTCGCTGAACAATTGTTGAAACTGCCTAAAGCTGGCAGGACTATATTTGCAGTTGTTGAAACAGCGGAAACAGCACGAACCTCGAAGCTGAAACAGTAAGGACAGCATATGAATCTCAAGGAGATAGTTGAGATTTGCGCACCAGAATTGGGACAACAAAGGAATCTGAGCGATCTAAATAAACTGTTACATTGGTCATAACGTTCATAATCAACATTACTGTAACATCATTCTGTTAATGGGAACTGATTTCCCTATTTTTGTACAAATGGATGAACTAGAATTTTTACTGAAAATCTTTTGTAATATATGTCTCCTCTATAAAGAGGAGACATCTACATTAGAGGTGGATAGAGGGGATGAACAAGTTGTAACACAGGGATTGTAGCGAAAGGACAAGATTGAATCTTTCTTGTAGTATGGTACATTGACGGATGAATAAAATTATGTTCTGAGTATTTTAACTTAGTTTCTGTGTCCTGGGGAATCTTGTGAGAAGGACAGGGCCCACCTTCATCACAAGATTCACCCATCTTCTTTCTGTTGTGTGTTGTGTGTGAATTCTATTTATACCTCATTTACGAGCACCGCTTCTGATGGTAATTTCCTTTTGCTAAGACTCTGTTTTTATTTTTGATTGATGTTGTACATGAGTGCCTCACCAGTAATTAGGATTTACAGAGTGTATTGGTGAACTGGATAAACAGGGGCAGGTGCTGAATGTTTCTACTCTGAGGGATAGGGTCCTGATCCTTTGCTACAAGACAACCATTGTTTCCTTTTTGCAGATTTATTTTCTTTAATCAATTATCTGTTCTTATTCAATTCCTGCAATAGATTATAACTGTTGTAACATAGAGTAGAGATTTAGCAAAGTGTGAATTGTTTATACTACATCTTTTTAATGCTATTAAAATTAAGTACATACAGTATGTAGTCACCTTTGAAATAATCAGACTTTCCCAGGTTGACAATTTATGTGGCACTCCACTGTTTAAATTAATAAGAAATTAAAGTGACCAACATTTTACTACACCTGTTTATTGTTAATATGGTTGATAATGTTCTAATGCACTCATTAAGGATCAACTAACTGAATCATAAGAAGTTGTGGAAGTAGCATATATGAATCTGAATATGGAAATGA